>BMAT01008936.1:197123-213204 GCA_019649035.1 Elysia marginata
AAATAAGACAAATATTGAAGAATTTAAAACAATGCCGTTAACCTCAGAGAACCCTTTCAATGCGTGATCCAAACCCAACTTTTCACATCCATTTACCTGTGCCAGCATGAGGCCAGCAGTCAGGCGTAACGGTCCACTGCACCCGCGGATTAGGGGCTAAGCTTCAAAATGTCAAAAATTTCATAAGGTTATGAATACTTTGTGAAATGATACTGAAGCCTGTGTTTATTTGAAATATAGACCAGGTCTTAAAAAAAAAATTAATAGCGAGAAAAAGAAGATAACTTGACCTTTAAATGGCGGGTTTTCAAAATCTTAATTTCCAACTGCCAACTCATTTATCCTGGGCATGATATAGATATTGTAGTGAATCACTGATTAAAACAATCTTTAACTGACATGTGGTTGTAAACTAACGGTCAAGCCCCAAAGAAATTTGACAAAATAAATAACTGTTTCATATGAAGCTAATTGCAACGCCTCCAGATTTAATAATTTATAAACTACACTTTTGAATTAAAGATAAAAAAGTATGATTCTTAAATATAATTGAAAACTTGTAATAAGTGAACCCAATTGTACAAAAAGAATTGTTGCTGTACTTATTCTGCAATTTCCAATAGATACTAAACTAATGCATATCATTGTTTTTATTCATCAACATTCTGTTTTTTACTGATTTCAGTAAACTTATGTAAGACTTGCATAACTTTTTGATTCTTTAGATAAGAACCTAAGTTATCTATAACATTAGAGAACATTATAGCTAAGACTACAATGCAAATGGAAAGATTTTAAAGGTATGAAATTAGCAGTGGAAAGAAGTAGGCTTTGGGAACGCCCAAAATTTCTGCCTTTTGTGGCCAGATGGTATAAGCTATATTTCTCTAAGTGGTAAGGCGGTGGGTGCCAAAGCAACTTAGTTGAAGGTTTGAACCATATAAAGGCAGACATTTTGGGTATGCCCATTTAAAGCCTTCTTCTCTCCACTGCTAATTTCATACCTTTAAAATCTTTCATCATCTGATTGCGCAGTGGATGCCTGCATAATTTACTCTGATCTGTAGATCTATACCCATGGAGAGCTCACCAGAAGCTCGACACAATCTTGAAAAAAAAATCTCTACAAAGTCCGAGTTCCTCAGATAGAGGTGAGTCTCTCTGATCATCTGGAGAATCCTTTAGATGAGGCACAAAAAAGCGCAGACTTTGTACCAGTTTGCAACAAACCTGCTGATCTTTTTGCAACTCTTTGGCAGCTTGCCTGAAGAACAAAGAGGAAGATTTTTATCAACCTTAATAGGGTGTGCGACAAAAACAACAACAACAATAAAGACAGAAAAGAAAGAGATAAGAAAATTTTGGCAGGTCTGGACAGAACATTGTTTAAAAAAAAAAAATCAAAATTGCAGAAAAGTCGTAAGAACTATAAGGTGTTGTTCTTCCAATTTCAATGGTTGCCTTTGATGTTATTTGAACTTTTCTGTTTCTCTTAGCAAATCACTTAAAGAGTCTAGGCAAAGACTTTGGGCATGAAACTTCTTTTTTAAGAAGCTTAGTGGCAACATGGGAGAAGCTGTTTTATTGAAATGGGTGCTGAAGCTACTATTAATAGAAGGTTTAAATCGTAACAAAAGAAAGCATTTTTCAGCTTTTTTCACTTAAACCTAGTCCACTGATAATTTCATACTTTAAACAATTCAATAACACAAACTTTAAGCAAAAAAAGTTAACTTTAAGAACTTTTTAGGGTACATATATATATGACACGTTTGGCTTCATGTCAAAGCCTAAGCAGAATACTGTAACTGACATTTTCTCCCCTGAAGAAAAAAGTTGAATGCTTACTAACAATAACAATCTGTGTAACTGAGAAGCCATCTGTCCATAAAAGATTACTCACTTCAAAGCTTTGAGCAGAGCTTTTAAATCGGCATATGTCACATGATGGTTGTTGGTCAAAAGCAATTTAATCAGAGTGAGTAACTGATAGAAGGAATAAATAAGACACAATACTTCTTAGATTTCATTTACAATAGAGAAAATAAAATATTCACTAGACATGGTAAGCAAATGATTATCTAACACTATAGCCCTTCATCTGAATTCAACTAAAAATGTTAGATAAGTAATGAGATCACGTATAAAAAATTAAGCAGATATCCACTTTTTCAACAGAATGGTGTATTTGTAACTTCTAGGAAAACAGATGAAAATCAAAACTAAAATTAACTGAGATTCAAATGCAAGGTTCATGAAAAAATAATTAAACAATATAAACATGTTCAACCTTTGATAACAATCTGTAGCACTTGAATCATTCACTTCCATAATTTTTTTTTTTATATGAAACTTAAAGCTTACAATATGAATATCCAAAGATAATGCTGGGTCAAAGTAATCGATGCAAATACGTTGCAGCATTTTTGCCTTGACATAGTCAGAGTCCATGCCAACTCCCAAGGACCCAACATTTACAGCCACATCTTGGGTTTCTCTGCGGTCAAATGACGTCAAAGTGGCAAGGAGGCGCAAACTCCCCAGCTGGATGTGCTGAGTCTCCGTCAAAAAATTCTCACACAAGAAGTCTTTGTTGTCTGTCATTTGAATAAATAAGTGATTGAGGGTGAGTGCCCCCAAAAATGCTCCTGTTACTATAAATCAATGGTTCAAATCATACAAAAGACAAGCATATTTCAGCCGATTTTCCTTTAAGCCTACTTCAATCCACTTCTCACCTTAAATCTGACAATTATCACTGATTACGCAGTAGCTGCACCCACTATTTATCCTTCAGCTAGATTCTATAGTTCCTACCACCCAAAGCTAATCAATCAGGATAGTTTCCATGAAATGTTAAGAAATCATGATGAATTATTTACTTCTTTTTTTTTTTATACATACGACATGATATGATGATTATAGAGAAATGGCTAGAAGATATCACATAGTTCTAGGAAGATGAATAACAAACCCTGGTGCACATTTTTTATAGTTTGCTTTATAACCATAAAAGTAACCTTTCCAACAACTACAGAAAAGCTGGTAATAACTTACTTTTTAAGTTGAGATGGGATGTTGTCCCAGTGTTGACACCCAACTCCATATCTTCAGCATCGTTACTGGCACTCCTACCAACCTCTGCAGTGTCCATTCCATCAAACATATCAAACATGTCCAAGTCGAGTTCTTCACTTTGGCGGGAAGAATTTCTGCGCTCCGAGTTGGTAGACTGCATTCTGCTCATATTGTATCTTCCTTTAGACCTTTTAGCTCCAGCCTTCACAGACTTGTTTACCAAAAAAAAAAAAAATTTAAAAAAAATTAAAAATCTCAAAATCAATGAACTTTTTACAGTCTTTAGATTTCACTCATTAATGTGTTTCTCATAAATTTTGTAAAAATGCTTTTTAAAATGGGTTCAGATGGATGCTTACATTTTCAATTTATAAAACAAAAAGTATATTAGTGAACCAGCATTAATTTAGAAAATGTCGTGTTTGTCCAAAAATCTTCTTCAGAGATTGAACTGATCAAAGGTATAAACAATTTTTTTTTCAATGCCACAAGTGGACCCTCAGAGGCATTGGGTTGAAAAAAAATAAACGCTTCAAATATTATTTGTTTATTGTTTTGAACATCAACATTATCACAACTCTTGAAATCATTACAGAGTTTTAAAAATGCTTTTCTAAATCGTCTTAAATGTAGAATTAGTTTACTATTGAACAATTTCATTTTTTAAATAACACCTTTCTTATAAATATTAAAGAATTGTCTTCCCTTAACTATTATATTATCAATGTACAGTGAGCTGTAAGTACATAATCAATAACATCGACTTGTGCAAAAAATCCAAGCCATGTTTAAGTCCTTATACATCATTTTCCCAATGGGACAAACACAAAAAAGAAAAAGTATCAAGTCAACTGAAAGTCAACTCAGGTATTTTTGACTTAAGCAGAATTCACTGTTAACTGTCCAGCAGAAACAATATACCTTTCCAGACAAAATGTCAACCAGCATGTCTACAAAGCTTGCAGGAAGAGCACTACGAATGACTTGGGCCACATAAAACATAGCAGCCTTCGTTGTCAACACTTCACGCTCCTGCTCCCACTCCAGCATGGAACACAAGTATCCAAGTGTTATTCGCAGACCGGCACTATCTTCCTTCTTTACATGAGACACAAACAAAGCTGCACATTTCTCTACGACAGAACAGAGAATTTTTTGCAGAGCGCTTAAGCTTGGCAAATGTTGTCCAGGTCCATGATTTTGTGTCTGGAGTTCTGGTTTATTGCTGCCTGAGTTGGACACTAGAAAGCCAAATAACCTTGTAAGCATGCAGCTGAACCATGATATGCACTGCAAAGTTTGGATCTGGGAAAAAAGGAATCAGTAGAGTAAGGTTATATTTAGTAACAGTTTGCTTGAACATATTGCATAGTTAAGAGTGACTTTGCACTGGAAAAAAAAACACACACACACAAACATTGACCTTAAACAGGCAATGAATAAAAATTTCAAAGTTAAAAAAGGATTAATAAACTTTTCAGAATTATAACATACAGAAATATTCTTTTTTAAATAATGTGAGTGAATAAAAAGATTACCCCAGGCTCCAAGCTCTCCAGATTTCTTGAAACCTGTTGTAAATACTTTCTCAAATACTCTAGAATAGGTGGAACATGTGGGCCGTGATCAAAAGCCTTTTCACAAGAATGGGCAACACTGGAAGATTTGTCCGAGGTTTCAAATACGTTGTCCAGATAAATTGATTCCAAAGAATGCTGTAAACATGTTTTAGAGTCAGTTGCCCTCTCCCAATTTTTTCTCAACACCACAGCAAAGTTTTGAAGAGTTAGGGCATACAGAATCTCAGCCACATTGCTTGGGTTTAAATCTGTCACCTTAAAGGTGTCCACTGAGCTCACGCCACCACTACCATCAGCAGCCAAATCGTGGAAAGATACCAACCACTTTACCAGACACTTCCTTAAAGGATAGAACTGTATTGTTTTACAGCCTGATGGATGACCTTGGATGTTCGTTGATGATGACAATGATGGCCCAACAATGCTGGGCACATGGTTCTCTGGCAGCCCTTGGCAAATCAAAGCCACCAGTAGACTGTTTGCAGCAGCACAAGGCCTGCACAGGCCTGGTAAAAAAAGATTCCATATTTCAGGCCTGGGCTGGACATAGCCACAGTTGATGATGGAGGCCATGGCAGAGAAGCCTTGCTCTTGATAGCCCTCTACCCCTGCCTGCCGAGAATTGATAGTGCTGAGGGAAAATAACATAAATATGCCTATTAAAGTAAGTGAGGGTAAGCTCGTTGTGAAGGCTAAATTCATGTTTATCATCTTTTTGTAACCAGGGCTTCTTTGGCAACCTGCAAATTTTGAAGAACTTTGAAATAATGCCAGTTTTAGGTTTATAGCAAACAAGTAAGAAATAATAAACAAAATATGATCCATTCACCAATAATAATAACTGCCTAACTCAAGTCTCAAATCACAGTGGTTTCAGTTGAGGCTTTAAATTTAACACAATCTCAAGATATTATGTATTCTCTATATGCTAGACACTTAAGTTTCCCGTAGCCAAGCCACATTATGATACTGAAGAATGGTGGGCTGGAACAATCTTGACAGTTATGGAATGCAAAAGCTTGGATTTGCTGAGACGAAAAAAAAAAAGAAGCATTGCAGTAGATAACAGTGCTGCACTTGCTATTTCAAAACAAGTAAAGAAGAAAAACTTGGCTATACACTAACTCAATGAAGTAATGTTGTATCATATGATACTACAGCCTAAGTGAGCGCTTGAGTTGCGTCATATCATATGCTTTGACAGGTTATGGAATTTTTTTTACCCAAACAACTATAGGTAAAAAAAGGCAGCCATCCTGGTATCGTTTCATAGGGCATCTTTTCTAGTTGAATTTTCTGATTTCCCTTTGAAAGAGAATCTTTTCGGCTTTTAATTACTAACATTTTGCCAATGTAACTCCATGTGCAAAAATGAATTGGCAAAAATGGCGCAATTCTGGGTACTTGGGCTGGCTTATAGGGCCCGACTCCATTGAGTTAAGGAAAGCAAAATAATTAATTCAAGATACAAATTGAAAGAAACAAAAAAAAAACAAAAAAAAAACCATTCTGACTATTCTCAGACAGAATGATAACAGGGTGGCATTAAACACCTTTTAAAAACTGAAAAATGTCCTTTAAGATATTTTAGAGACAAAAAAGCATCCACTTCATACCACATTAACACAAAAACATTTTACTCTTTCCTGATAGAGCCTGTATCAGGGATTCACCTTAAGCAGTGAGACCAGAGAGCTGCCATAAGCTGGGTTTGTCTCTCGCTGGACAGGCCTTGCTTGTGAAGGGCTGTGATCAGAGCTGAGAGAGTAGCAAACAAGTGCTGGTACAGGTGCCCTCTAAGGAAAGAAATGGCATAGAAATAAGCTTAGTTTATGCATTTGCTTAGGCTAAATATTTCATTGATATTGAATTACAGATGCCAAATGATTTTGGAGAAAAAACTAAAAGTTTGTCGATCTTTGCATTTAGCATACAACAACGGAATAAAATATGCAATAGTTATTCTCCTTTTGAAAATAGAGAATAAATATTGCACACAATCCCGGAATTTCCAATTGTTGAAAAAATGGAAAAAGCAGGAAAAAAAGGAGATTTGTAATGATTGTCCAAATTTGAGAACAGGATAAAGATCAATATGTTATACAATCTTGCTAAAAATTAGATGAATTGATCTAGATTCATTTGTTAATGAAAATAAGTCATGGTACGGCCAAATCCAAAGACTGAAACTTAGAAAAAAAGGAAACCACATTTTTAGAGCTTACAAACTTCTACCTTAAAACTTGGACAGCATATAGAACTCCTTGAATGATTTGAAAAAAAAAAAACACATAGCGAAAGATTAAAACTGCATACTTTTTGCAGCGTCCAAGCATGTTGACTAGCAGCTCCATAGTGAGATGTAGGCCATCCTCATCAAAGGCTTGAGAGTAGAGTTCTAGAAGTTGCCGCAAAATCTGGAGCCTAATCGGAGATGGCAAAAGAAGAAGAAAAAAACACAACAAATGAATGTATTACGCTGCAGCTAACTGAAAGTTTTCTTTTTTAAATCCTATCTAAAATTATCACAAAATGACATAAAGCCTACTTTTCTTCTTAAAACATTGAAAACTATCCTTGACTTTGAATCTGTATCTACTGTTTTATATCCTGGTACCTTATCATCTAAAGACACAGAATTTTATGCATTTGAAAACTTTAATAATCCATAAAAGAAAACAGAAAAATTGTTAGAAAATATTTGGGAATTCTTAATATCCTTCTATTAGGTAGAGACATCAATTTTGATTGGCGATAAGATAAGGTGAAAATATCTGTCAGACCTATCAGCTTTATTATTAATTTGTCTTCAGCTCTATTTAAAAATAAATGTACAATAAAACTGCTATGGATCTTTAGTTTCACAGGTAAATAAGAATGCCCCGGTGGTGACAAAAATAACGGAATCACACTTAAAGAGTTTTAAGAAATTTAAACAGAATACCAATGTAGAACTTAGAAATAATAGATAAGGAACTTATTTTCACAACGTATTACAATTCAATTAAAGCAAACAATTATAATTAAATATAATCAGTCTTGAGCTGAAATATGTTGGTGCAGTTTTTGTTGTTGATCTCAAGTAGCCAATTTGTTCAATCGCTTGCTGTTAATGTGAGGTGAATGAAAAGGCTGGTCCTCTCCAACTGTTCCAGGGGCCCATAAAGAGTGTTGTGTACGATGGGGTAGGGTGGAAGAAACTCCTTTCTTTTTTGGTTTAAGTTAGGGCACAGTAGTGGGAAAAGTTCCGTGGTTTCAGCAGGTCGCCTCAGTATCTGCTGTGTGGCTGGTGTCGTGGATTTATTACATTTAGGTGTTGATCTGTTCTTGTGTGCTTGATCCTGAACTGGAAGATAAGACTTTGGTCTTCTCTGTTCAACTGGTTAATGACATTTTGCAGCCTTGGTTGTGCTATTTCTTGAGACATGGCATACACTGTTAACTCACACACCAATCTATTCAGTCAAGCCTCCTTACGTTTGCTTTTAAAGACATGTTTGACATTATAAAAAGTGCGTGAGAGATTTTTTTTGTGATTTCAAGGTTAGCGATTAAAACAGTTTGTCTGCTGTTTCATTCCCTTTAGTGTTGCAGTGGCTTGGAAGTCATTGCAGTAATATGAATGTCATAGGCAACAATTAAGTTGCTGATCACTAGTGCAATTTATGAAATAGTTTTATCATAGTGCGGTAGGATCTAGAGGACTCTTAATGCAGATTTTGAGTAGGTACAGATTATGAGATCTGATGAATTATTTTTAGATAGTTCAAACAGTTGGTAGATGGAGATTTTTTTTTTGCCTCAGAGTTTGAGTTACTGATTCCACAGCTGTACTGTACTTTGGGGAAGACCCATTAGGGTACTTTAGAAGGATTCCGAATCCAGCACTAATTGTTGCCTTGGAGCTAAAATAAAAACTAGTACTTTTGACATTAAATGGACTTTAGAAAAGAGAAGAACAAAAACATGACTGTATTTACCAGGGCACTGCTTGCAATGTGCCAGAGTAATCCTTGATGAGCTCCAGCAGCGATTTCTTCTCAGGAGCCAACCGCTGCCTCTTGGCTGGGGTGCCAGACCCACCGTTTACACCGCTGGTGCCTTCTCCAACTTGACCTGTCAGCTGAGTAGCTTGGGTCAGGCTCCAGTCAGGGGAGACAGGAACAATCTTGGTGACTGGGAGCTTGAGACAAGAAATAATATCTTAACATTAGCTTACATACGGGCTTGCAAATGCATTATGCACAAAAAGCAGGAGATTTTAAAACCTCTACAAGATGCTCCGCCTAGCACTGATAACCACAAGCTGCCCTTATGGAATCTTAGATAGATTAACTTAAAAAGATATGTACAAGTCTGTACTGCACAACTATGCAAACCAAAAGAAGAATTTATTATTCTTTAAATCTTAAGTTTGGAGAGTTTTCTTTAACATTTTTAAAGTCTAATTTGTTTTGAAATTTCCCTGCCTTTTTGGCTTAAGAAAGCTACTAAAACATCAGATTTCCTACCAAAATCGGAAACTTGCATCCCCATTAGGCATTACATCCTTTGTGCAATAAAAGCGTAAAAACAGCGTATTGTATGTCTTTTACTCAATTGCGCCTAAAAAAAAGGGATATTATGGTAAAAGGGAAAAAAATCTGTAACCAGTTTTGCATGGAAGTGCGACGCTATTTTTTCCATTTGTTTTCATTTTAAGCCTATTTCTACCAATTGTCAATCCCAGATGAAAGTTTGCATCTACTCCTGTTTCTGACAGAAGTCTCATTTTCTGTTATTAAAGTAAGTGAAATACAATCGATATAAAAATCTTGAGAAGCTGTGAAAAAAAACAACTAAATCCTATCACAAACTTGAAATGTTCAACAATGCAGGTTTCATGAACCATAATAGCACAGGGCCAACTTTACAGCTGATGTGATTGGATATCACCAGCTCGTGAATTAAAGCATTACTTGCATTTTGTAGTTAAATGATTATTAACAAAGAAATCTATTTAATTAAATGCTTTACCTGTTTGAATATATCTGCAGTCAGGCTTATATAATCTGCATGTAAACCACTTTCTTTGGACCTGAAAAGAACAATGTTTATAATGTAATTAACACATTGCTCATGTGCAATGGTCAATTAAGATATTTTTAGTTCATCCCAACAGAAAACAGTATTTTGTAAAGCAGTACAACTAAAAAGTTGAAGAAGGAAAAAAAAAGATAGACAAGGCATCTAAAGAACTTATCATGCTTCTTTGATAAGTTTACATTCTCGAGAAACCCATGGATATCTATTTGAGGTACAATCCAATTTAACTCATAAGAAAAAATGAATATAAAAACTAACCCAGAAATCATTTTGTAGCTTCCAACGGACATGTCGATATCTGACACAACCAACTCATGGAGGACTTGTAGCTGGGACTTCATTCAGAGATATAAAAGCAAAACAGAACGAAATGAAGCTAAAATATACGAGCAATTTTCAATTTGCATTACAATATTACAATTATGTGATAATTTACCACAAAAGTCTAATTTTAAAACAAAAGAAATCTAGGCATAAATCTGGGCTTGGCTGATGCAAATTACATGGGCTTTTCATGCCTTACTAATTTCAGATTTAAAAATAGCTTTTCCTGGCAATGCAAGCCTGTCACCTACTAAGAAAGTCAAAATAAATTGAAAAAAGGAAAAAAATGCTGATTTGGCTCATTGTTGCAAACTTTGTACTAACACTGTAAACTAGGAGTTTTTCGTCTTAAGCTTACGAAATGCATGAAACTCAACTTTCACCTAAGTCTTGTTTCACTTACAATGGAATCCTAAAAAGATAAACTCCTCTGGCCCTGAATAATAAGTTTATTCTATCCAAAGTTCACATCAAACAATTTTAAAGAGAAAAAAAAAGGGACACAAAATCTAGTTTATCTTAACCAAAAGTTTATCTCAAACAGGGTTTATATTAAGCGGACTCTACTGTAATTTTTTTTTTTACCACAATACAATATAAACTCAAAAGATATTAGAAGTCAGTACTGAAAAAAAAACCATAGAAAATTTGAAATTTCTAAAAAAAAATTAAATTTGAAAAGCTCATGCTCTGTGCCAAGATTTCAGATGGGGAAAAAAAGAGCATAACTAAAATTGTTCAAATAAAAAATTCAAAAGTATCTTTTTTAAATTCAAAGAAATTAAAAAGAATAATTACAATTATAGAAATAATGGCATGAAGGTATGATAGGATATCAAGAGGTGTATACCTGCCAGAGGTTCCAATCCACAGCAAACGCTCCATCATCAGGCTTTGAAGCTCCAAATGGGTGATGTGACTTGACCAACAGGTTAAAAAACTGAATCAGTTCCTCCTGATATTGACAAAAAAAACAAAACAAAAAAAAAAGACAAATATAAGAAAGCCCAATAACCATCGCAGTTTGATTGATGAGCACTGAAATTTTCAATGAGAATAAATCTGAATCTGACCATAGACTCTTAATTGTACTGAGTAATATAATCCTTTTTTTGACAAATGCATTTCTTCAGACTTAAAAGGAGCTATGAAGTGGCATAAGGAAGGGCAACAACTCACTGACAGGCCTAAAGGAACAACAGTAGTGCCTCTTTATGTTCAGTAACCTAACAGATACCTGCAAGCTGGTGTTAAATTACAACTGCTTTTCATTTTTGATTAAAATTGACACACAAAAATCTGAGCTCAAATAAAAAATCTATGCAAAGATACCCTGTCAGATAAGACCCAATTCACACCTATGCACTTTAGATTACACCCCATAGTCTAAAAAAAAAGGGCAAGATTTCTATAAATCACAAACAGTTGCACAAGGCCTACAAAATAGTGTATGCATAAAATAAAATTCTTTGCTCCTCACTCATGCAGAAAATCCTGTCAGCCTTATGTTGTGTTATCAGGAGAAATACGTTTCTGCCCCCTCCCCCCTCCAAATTTTTGGGTCAGTTTAAGGTTTTGAGGTCACAGTCTTAATCTTTTGTATTTATAGAAATAAAGAAAGTTAATTAGCAGACATATACAGTGAATGATGAAAAGGAATTACCTATCCAGTTGTTAGCAGGGCAGTCTTTGTCTAAAACACATAAAATATTTGATATCTCGCTACTTGACTTCACAATTGGTCATACAGCTCAAATTACTTACCTCAGTGAATGGTGAGGAGTGAATATTAACAAGTACAGTTTATATATATATGTATTAAAAAAAACAACAAAGAAATCCTTTAAGGCAATTCAAGAAAAAAGTTTGTGATAAAACCTTTATTTTTTCTGTGCTGGCCTTCTCCCACATGTTGGTTAATGCCTTCATTTGACTCTCCCCAAAACCGCACAATTGAGCCCTACAGCCTGGAGCCACACTCTTGCAAAATTTATTCAGCGACATCAGCAGATTTTCAAGCACAGAGGGGGCTCTCATATTGCTGGAGATATAATTGTATAGGCAGAGGATAATTTTTTGTGTAAGTAGCGCAATGCGAAGATATATGATGTTAAAAACAGAGACAAGTTTAGATATTTCAAACACTGTGGGAACTAAAGAGAACTTAGGTTTATCCAAATACTAAATTATCAGTATAAATTACAAAAGAAAAAGAAAATTTGTAGGCTGATTATAGCTCAAAGTAAGTAATTATTAGAATTATCTAGGTTAAAAGAATATGGACTCCACTATAATCTGTTCTCTGCTAAACTTGACTAAATGAAGTTATCATTACTCAAGATTATAACATGTAAAGCTCAGTTTATCATTGAAAGCAATTAGTTTTAATGGCAACAAAAAAAATGACACCCCCCCACCAAACTGTTATCTCAAAACAAGAAATGACCAGCTGGCTGTTTCTAAAAGCTGTATAATGAGCAGGACATAGGTATTGAAATAAAACTTGAGTATTCAGTGTAAAAGATATAATGTACAAGTTAATGAGTAACTTATCTTAATTCATAACAAAATAAAAAAAAAATTTAAACATCAAAACAACAAATAGGAAAAAAAAATTTTAAGGTGCGACCAAACCCTGCAGATACCTTATGTGTTCCATCCTGCGGGAAAAGAAACTGAAGAGCTTTTTAGGGTTTAGCTCCCCTTGTTCTATATTTCCACTCACTAACTCTTTGATGATCCGCACAACAGTGTCATTATCAAATACCTCTTCCTCAAACAGTTTGCAATAAATGTGCAGCAATTCTGGGGAAAAGAAATTTTATCAGCTGTGACACCACTAAAGTTTTCTTGTGACATGTCTGGTATAAAAAGCATAGAAAGGGAGGAGGGGGAGAGAGAGAGAGAGAGGGAGAGAGAGAGAGAGAGAGAGAGAGAGAGAGAGAGAGAGAGAGAGAGAGAGAGTGTGAGAGAGAGAGAGGAGCTTATGTGTGGGTGTCCACAAGAGAGACAATAATTCTTTTCCTTAATACATGTACTGATGTTCTAAAATAGTGTACTTTACTATAATATTTACAGTGTTAGAATCTGTCAGCCTGACTGAAGATCAGGCTGACGGATTCTAACACTGTAAATATTATAGTAAAGTACACTATTTCAATAAATGTACTTATGTAACTCTGTATTGATTGGAAAAACTTGAACTGAATTGATATAATCTACAAAAAACATAAAACCTCAGATCTGATGTTAGAAAAAGCTAAAGTAAGTACTACAGTTATGATAAAATTGTTTTTTAACAGACTTGGTCAAACAATGAACAACAGTGTCATGAAAAAGTAACTATCAAAGAACAAAAATCAAGTATCATACCTCTAAAATGGCAGTTTTTATTAAATACAAAATTTTTGTCTCTAAACAAGTTTTTTTTATCTTACTTCTCCATTGTGCAGGCGACAGTCTGAGCCAATAGGCTCGAACTCGAAGCACTGACTTGAGCAATATATTGCTATAGTCTGCACCAAGCGCCACAAGGGTGAACTCATCATTCAAAACGTCAAGAATGCTCTCTATCAACAGGGAGCCACTTAATCTTGCTCCTCCTATGGACCAAAACCAAAAAAAAGAACAATGTAGCTGAATAAAAAAAACAACTAACCTCACAATTTCTTACCACTAGATCTACAAGTTTCAATAAGTACTTGAAAAAGGAATTTTTCTGACAACATTGTCAAGCTAGAAAGGCATGTGACCTTTTAAAAACAGTTAAAACAAAAGGGTACATGTATTGTTAAATCCTCGAACAATTTATTTTTTGAATTTGTGTATCTGGCATCCTACTCATTATTGACAGGGGGGGGGGGGTTATCCTTGCTGATTGTTGTACTTGGTAATAGGTTTTTCTTATGTAAAGGACTAAAGTGATAATTCAAAAGCTTAAAAACATAATGACCATGAAGGCATTGATGCCATGATAGACACCAAAAAAAAAAAATTTAAATTAAAATCACGACAAATAATAACAGATTATAAAAACACTACACAAGACAACAAATTGCTTTATCTTTTAATCTTTCTACCATAGCACCTTACTTTCATTGGCTGCCCTGACAATGAATTTAAAAAGGTCAGCCAACTCATGTTTTCGTTTGTCTCTACTGGCAAGTGTTGAGGCAGATTGGCTTTCTTTAGCCGTTTTCAGAGATGACAATTCTATATTTATGTATTTGTTGACTCCCTGTAAGAATAAGGAACAAAGATTAACTTTTTAAGAGCTATTGGTTCAAAAAATAATATTCATAAGTGACCCCTTGAGTTTAGTAATTTTATCCAATGCATTTTTTGAGACAAGAGTATTAATAAATTACCATTTAAATTAGACATTGAATTATTCATGTTCTTCAGTCGCAATAAATCTTACCCTCAGCAGCTTTTGGTTAAACAACACTTGTTCCGTCAAGTTTTGGACAGTTTTTCTTCCTTAAAGTTAAATTTTTTAAAATCCCTTAATAATCACAAGAATGTATCTGCCAATTTGCATACTATGTGTTAATCTGAAACTGTTAATTTCTAGTTAATCTTCCGAGTCAAGATAATTAAGCTTATGATTGATGATACTGATAATAATGATAATAATAATAATAATAATAATAATAATAATNNNTAATAATAATAATAATAATAATAATGATAATGAAGTTATTTTCTAGCATCTCTTCCTATATGTAGGCTTAAAGCTCTTTACAATAGTATGTCTACCCAAACAAAGAATGCTGACATAAGAACAATTTTGTACTAAACATACTCAATTAACAATTCAAACAAACAGAAGAAAAACAAAAGTTGCATGTACAAAAATTAAAGAAAAAAAGAATATACATTGACCGTCGGTAATTGGATAAATTAGAATTAGAAAAAGATAGGTTTAAAATCAAATATAATATAATGGACGGACAGTTTAGAAATAAAACAATTGATTGGTTGGTTCATAACAAGAAGAATTTAAGAACAACCCTGAGGATGACATCCCATGTGATTGCTCTTTGCTCCTCTGCGGAGTTGTCAAGTACCCTCTTTACAGAGTCTGTGTCAACCAATTGTTGAAGTTTCACTGCATTTTTCTGGAATTGGGATTAGTAGTTAAAAAATATGAACTAGATTAACTACTTTTAGTTCATTTTGTGAAAACAAAGACACAGAGTTTGCACAACAGATGTATACATACTACTTTATTAGTTTATAACTTATTTTTTTTCAAGTAACACTTCTTAAACTATACTATATTCAGTAACGTTGAAATTTTAATCCAAAAATAAATGGTTTAAAAGAAATTAAGGAAAAAATAATTGATAATCTGTCTTGCACGACAAGCGACAAATTTTGAGTGTGTCCGTTTCTATACTTTTCAGTGAATTCATTTTAAATTTATGACAAAGCCTTATGATGCAACTTTAGAAAGTCATAAAATCACATGACTTGAAAGTGAAAGTATGGTTACTTCCTATGTTATTTCTGAAAATACTTTGTCCTGCATCACAAAAGACAGATTTATGGCGTTTTGTCACAGCCTCATTTTTGAGTAATTTACCTTACGGTCTGTTGCTTTCGAAGAATCTAAAGCCCGTAGACAGCTGCAAACATCTGACAGATTATCCATCTCAAGTTGCTGTGGCTACGCCATGAACTATTATTATTAAAGGGGAAGACAAAATATACCTTCAGTAAGGATTGCATAGATCTACTAGTAATACAAGATTACAAAATGTTACACGAAAAGATCTTAAAAAGCTATACTTTATTCTTACCAGATTTTGCCAGTTGTTACCCACTAAATCAGTGGAAATAAATAAAAAAGAAAAAAACTTTGTAACTAGATTCTAGATCTAGATCTAGTCAAAGTGATACAAACTGGCGTATCGTTACTTGATTGATCATGAGTTGATGCTTTTGTTTCATAATCAAGGCCTTGGCCTATATTTCAAATTTTGACATAGAAGTCTAGATTTATAATTTCA
>BMAT01008936.1:220811-233608 GCA_019649035.1 Elysia marginata
ACTACTACTACTACTACTACCACTACTACTACTACTACTACCACTACGGGTGCTGCTTCACATGCAAAGTGGAAGCTGTAAGCAAAACGCACGAACTTGTGAACTATGATAAGAATCATAACTCTCTTCGGCGCACTCGCAATATAATTATACATTGCAAACGATCTTTATCGTCTGACAAATTTTGCCAGAACACGATGCTTGAATATGATTTAAAGATTAACTCAAATGTTAATATGATATTGGTTTTGTTTTTTGTGTGTAAAACTATATGTGTCGTTGTATACAGCGAGAATACTGTGAAACTAAACTAGGTTACTCTTCGGATAGTTTTTGGTACAATTTTATCATGATAATAATTATGATTCCTAGTAGTTGTGACCCATTGCTTACTCTATTTACGATGATTTTGCTTGTTTTCATCAGCTAAAAATAGGGTATGTTAACGTTCACGATTTCTCAACTCGTCTAGAGTCTAAAATGGCCGTAGGGCCTTGTGTCAGTCGGGAAAAAAACACCTTTCAAAAAAAATTGCAGTCGATGTGATCCGAAACGTGCTAGCAGCTCATTTACATTGAAGAAAAAATGGAATTTTAAAGAGTTCTTTTTTATAGGCTCGTGCCTGAGTTATGGCAATTGTTACGCATTGTTTGGTTGATGATAAAATTCCAACAAAGAAAAAAGGATTAAAAACAGAAAAAAATAAATGAGAACAAACCGAAAGAAAATCATGCAAAATGCACGGACTAGGCAAAACAGCATTGCATTTATATCAGATATGCCCGGGGTTCGAATTCTATCTTATTCGCAGTGTTTAATAACTTGATTCAGGTTTTAACTAAGTCCCGGTCATACTTCATGAATAAGCAGTGGAGTTTTTTTTCTAGAGTGACGCGTTCTTTTAAAAGCTGCTCCTTTGTGAGTTTCAAAAGTAAACTACTTGATAATATTCAGACTGGGATTTGTCTGTATATTTTGAGTTTACGGCTCTTTTAAAACCAGATTTTTTTGTAGACATTTTCAGGTTCTTCTTTAAAACTGAAATTAATTTTTTTTACCGTCTTCTTTTTTTACGCTTTGTTACCAAACATTGCGTCATTTATTAAGTTTAATAAGCTCTGAGGATGAAGAAGAATATGTCACTACAAAGATTGATTTTCTGCTCATGTTTTCGCAAAAGAAAGATCTTAAAGCTTGTTTATCATAATGTTTATTTATTTCCCCCCTGATCAAGTCGTTCATGTTTTGTAATACTTCCTAGTGAAGGTTTGCGTGTCGAAACGCATAACTAGCGCGTGCCATTTTCAAGAAGCTGAGATAAAGGCAAAAAAGGCAGGGTTTGTTTTTATTTTCGTTTCCGTCTTTGTTTTTTTTTTCTATACCAGAATATAAAGAGTTTCCACACAGGGCCTACGGGTGCCACCCTAGCTAAGCTTAACCCTCATGTTAAAATTTAAATTTTTTCTGATTTTTTGACGTAAAAGGTCCCTTACAATGAGATGAACTATTTAAAAAAAATATGAACAACATTACCGACGGAAGGAAGGGTAATAAAGAATAATTGCTACTTAAAATAATTAAAATAAACAGTTTTACCCCAACGCGGAAATCCTTTCTGAGAGTATTGAAATGAATGTTACGCCCACTGTTATACAGCTATTGTGAGAGAATAATAGATGTATTTGTAATCACAAGAGGCTGTGAATAAGTACCAACGTAACTATGTTGCGTCCGTTTAAAATCTAAGAAAATTCAAACACTGATATGGTTTGTTTTGTCATGTCATCCTTCGTGAAAGTTTTATCTCAGCCCTGTAACTTACCCGAACTGTAAAGAAAATAATAAATTGCCATGACTATGCCTTGTCTTGCTCTGGAGCGGAGTTGTTAAAAGTAATCGTGCTAGAGATATCAAAATCGTTGCGGCAGAAACGGAAAATTCCTGGTTTATGAGAATGTGTATTCATAACCGCCCACACTCTGTGTCAGTGTGTCTGTCTGTTTCTCTCTCTCTCTCTCTCTCTCTCTCTCTCTCTCTCTCTCAATCTCTTACATCTTCCTAACATTATGTTTCTCATACTTGTATATAATAATTATTATGCCTTACAAGTATCAACCGCGGAATTCACAATCATACTCATAGCAGTAAAAAAATTATGTTGGTTCTCGGAAAAAAAAAGCCAAATCTGATGAGATGAATATATAATAGTGATACCGTCGTGCTTTACAACAATGCAGTGTACTTAAGCTTAGTTTAATTCACTCATTTTTTTCAGTTTTATTTTACATCTTGATTTAAGTTTTAAAAATCGAGACCTAGGTCTGCGTACTACATAATTATCTAAATAAAAAAAATGACCTCTGCGTCGCTGGGCTGACATTTAAAAATGTTACACGTATTTTGTAGTCAAAATTGCCAGTTTGTTCATAATTATGTCGCTATCGAAACAAAAGGCATTCGGTACAAAAGATTAGTCTTCAAAGATCTTTATCGCCGGTCTCCCAGCCTTTTGCCTATTGATCAGAAATCAAAATACTGTGTTGTTCATCGCATTCACGCTTTTTTATATTTATTTCCAGGGGAAAGTTAAAGGATAAATGCATGCACTGTATTGCTCTACATCGTTTTTTTTTCCTTATGTTATGTTTTTTTTTATGGGTTGAAAAAAAAGTCGGGAATCTTGCAATCATGGAAACACCGAACAAACCTTCGTATTCCGAATTGGCGCACTGAAAAATTGCGATGACTAGATCTAGCATTTTCATGGACCATGGATGTGCACAAAGTTTATTGAGGCTAATTGCAAGTTGAATGAAAATAAAAGTAATAATAATTATGATAATAATAATAATAATTATAATATTAATAGGTTGGTATACTGATAATTGTTTCCCTCATAGCTTGCCCTGTGTGTCCCCACAGTACCTGGCAGCCGTGTTAAATCGATTGGCCTGGATGTAGTAACGCCTTCTCTAGGTCAAAGTATTAACCGGATTTCGACCGCACTGCAATGACATTGTACAGTGGTGTGTCGATAGGGTTGATAAATTAAAAAAAAGCATTGAACTAGGCTAATATCGTAATATAATGATTGTTTTCCCTTACTTTGCCCTTTATGTCCCTACAGTGCTTTGCATTCGTGTTAAATCGATTAGCCTGGAAGTTACGCCTTCTCTGAAGTCGATGCATTGAAGGGGTTTCGACAGCATTACATGGCACCGTACACTGCATATTGTATCAAAAAGGTTGATAACTTTATTAAAAAGCATTTTGTGAGTCTTCCATAAACTGGTAAATGGATCAGCCCCCAAAATAATTTGCAGTATTACGTTGTAGGGCATTCGATTTTTGTTTTGTTTTTACGTAACAACTGGTTCTTTATCGCACAGTATTTTTTTTATTAAGAAGGCTGTGTAAATTACGAGATCAAAAAACACAATAAGATTAAAAAAATTGCAAACCACTGGGCTTTATGCGGAATATAATTAATTTCCTACTTTTGTCACTGTTTATAGTTCTTTTATCTTTATTGTTAACGTCTTAAGGACTCTCCTTTAGAGTACTGTGCGCTTTGGTAACACTCTTTTTCGAAAAAAAATCAAGGCCTGAGCCCAGAATGTATAATTTTCTTATTTCATTTAAGGACTTTCTCTCTCTCTCTCTCTCTCTCTCTCTCTCTCTCTCTCTCTCTCTCTCTCTCTCTCATACTACGCTTCATATTATACGAAGAAGGAAAAAAAAACAACCACGAGGATTGCACCCTCCCCCTTAAATGTGTAATTTTAAAGCATCGCGTCGTTCTTTTGTAAACGCTAAGACAGTGCCATGAATACCTTAACTCCTTTTAATATTATCATTGATTTTTTTCTCTTATCTTTTTTTTTCTCCAAGGGTTATCTCTAAACGCCCGCTTTACTTTTCTTCAAAATAAAATCAAGGCATACTCTACCTTTTCTTGAATGTATATTACAGATGCTGAGGCTACACTTACTTCGTTTGATTTAAGCTCCTAAAGTCGTGGCTCGGTTGGGTATACACTGATTTGATTCGATTTGAAGCTCTGAAAGTGGTGGTTTGATTCGGTTCATCGCGACTACAAGTTATTAGGTGTACACCGTGCTAAGATAACATGCGTTTTGGCGCAGTTCCGGACTGGTATCATAGCTGGTATAAACGAAGCGTGCACATGCTACAGTGTTAGTGCTAACACGATTGTGCTTGATATCAGGTATTGCGTTTTCGTCCTGAGATTTCATGTGAAATACCCAGCAGTTAAAAAAAATGGTTACATAGGTCGTCTCTAGTAAAAACAGACAGTGGAGGCGAAGTAGATTCAGTCAAGAATCGAGAAAAAAAATGAGCAAAACTATGAAGAATCGGAAAAAAAATTAGATAAGGAAGAAAATATATGAGCGACGTATACCTTGGTTTAAGGCGTTACATTTTCACTCTGAGATTTTATATGACGTATCAGATAGGAAAAAATTGTTAAACAGGTTGTCTTCATTAATATTACAGGCAAAGGCGAAATAAAGCAAAACACTATTAGGAATCGTAAAACAAAAACAGACCACTCAAAATTTACTGAAACATTGAGATTTGTTACATCTACTCACGTTGAGATGTCGGGCCTGTGTTACGGTGACCTAGAGTAGGCTCCTAGTCCACGATAACATCTATACCTACCCATCTACCTACCTACCTGCCCATCAATCTATCTGCCTAATCAACTATAATTTCTATTGATCTTAGGCCACGAGCCCAACCATCGATGGTATATACCTACCTATCTACATATCTACCTACCTGTCTACCTATGTATATACTAGATAATCATAATATTATCTATCTGTTCATCTAACTATCCATTCTCGAACCATGTTTATTGTTACTATTTTGGTTCAGTCTAAATGTCTCGAACGTTATATTAGCATTACGGTTCCCTTTTGTGTTCTCTTTTTTTTCGAGACATTAATCAACTATTTAGCTTTAATTTTATTTAATACTACATTGTAAATCAAACTATTACCCTTTTAACACTGCGGTTCACTGACACTTAACAGAGTCATACAAAGCTTAAACTCTTCTAACAGTAACACGCGTCCAGTTATATTAACACTGTTTGCTTTTTTTTTAATAAAACTTTTTTTCTCATAAAAAACCGCCTTGCCTGCAGTCATCACAATTGAGGTGATGTTTGAAAGGATGATTAATTTAAAGATAAAGACAGACTCGTGGAAAAAGCCCAGAGGAAAAGCGCTCACCAGGCTGGGCATAACGGAACCGAAAAGAACGAACAAAAATGAAAATTGCCATTGATTTCCTCGGTCCCATTCACTCCGGTCCATTTCGTTTCATATCGATTTAACTTGAAGTTAAAAGTTACTTTTTTTTATCACGTCCTTTATTTTTACTGTTATTATAAAACTGCTGCAACAGTTGAGTTTCAGCCAAACAATTTCAATTCATATGGTAATATACATATTGAGCTGGAGTTTTTCTTTATCTCTCTCTTCCTTTTTTTTGTTTTATGTAGTTTGTAACAGCCAAAAATCAAGTGAAGGGAAGCAAGAGGGATGAGAAGGACTGAGAGGGAGGGAGGGAGAGAGAGAGAGAGAGAGAGAGAGAGAGAGAGAGAGACAGACAGACAGACAGACAAACAGACAGACAGACAGACAGAGAATGTGTGTGTATGTGTTTGCGTGTGAGTGAGTATAAAACTGGGGAGAAACAATGAAAGGAGGAAGATGGAGTGCGTGTATAGCGATCTAAATAGAGAAAAAGAAAAAAAAGGAAGGAATGGGTAGATTAGAAAGAAAGTCTGCGTATGGAAATCAAGGTCAGACTGAAGGACATGAGGGAGGAGGGCAAAGAGTGAAAACTAGATAGGTAGATTTTAAAAAAGCAGATTTTCAACCTATTACTTCGTGACACAAGAAAAAACAATACTATCTAAGTTATAACACAAAAACGTTTCGGCTTTATTTAATTGCATTTTTCATAAACAATACATAATACCATGGAGATATAAATCATTTCCGAACTCAAAGTCAAACTAAAGACAAGATTACATTGTTTATGAAGACATAATGGGATTATCCGTCTCCACCCAGTTTTTTTATTGATTTGGTTGTTAATCTGCTTTTTATAAACTATTATTTAGATCGTACAGATTTACTTGCATCCTTTTCGGATCCTTATCTACTTTATAGGTATACTCCAAGTGCTTTGAATTTTGCTTTAGTTTTTAGATCTAGATAGTAGAGAGAAAGAGAAAGAGAGAGAGAGAGAGAGAGAGAGAGAGAGAGAGAGAGAGAGACAGACAGACAGACAGACAGACAGACAGGCAGAGACAGAGAGAGAGAGAGAGATTTAACTTTTCTTAATTATTTATGTTCACACTTTTTTACGTACAGCCTTTGTGAAAAGAGAGAGAGAGAGAGAGAGAGAGAGAGAGAGAGAGAGAGAACATACAGAAAGAGAGAGATTTGAACATTAATTCTCTTAACTAATTATGTTTGCACTGTTTTTGCGTACACCCTTTGTAATTATCTTTTTAACATCGCACCAGTACAATTCTTCTAAAATAATTTACCAGTACTTTTATCTTCTTCTCATAGTCACCGAGCAACCGGAACTTCAGGCGTGTTTGATTCAATTTAGTGTAATTACCATCAGGAAAGTACTCGCGCATGATACGGCTATCGATACGATTAAGACGGTTCAGATATTTATTGTATTGTTTTGTAAGGACATAATATTTTCATCATCGTTTTAAGAGGCAACGCTAAGCTTGTTATTATAACGATTGCCACTGTTGCTTTAGTCTGTTTGATACCATAATATGTGTGTACTGGTAAATCTGTTTCCGTCGACATTTACTCGTAGCCTTACCTGGTGTTTTCCATGCCCTAAACTTAATCTAATTTTCCCAACCGAATTTGATGGCGCCTGCGATTGAAATGTATTCTTTAGTAATTTTTTATGAATTTATAAATTTAGTTTGGTAATTTTTATATATTTTTCCTGCCAAAGGATCGTAAACGTTTCTGCTGAAGGTCTTTGTGCTCTACGAAGATATATACATTTTGTTCAAAGGTAAAAATTTAATGAGCGTATAATCACATATGTAATGGGAAAAGAAAAAAGAGAAAACGAAGAGAGATATAGAGAGAGCGTAAGTTTGATATAGAGAGAGCGTAAGTTTGATATAGAAAGATGGCAAAAGAGAGAGAGAGAGAGAGAGAGAGAGAGAGAGAGAGAGAGAGAGAGAGTTTGTGGGATAGAGAAAGAAAGCAACAGAGATCGAAAGAGAGAGAGAGTGTGTGTGTGTGATGGAGAAAGAAAGCAAAATGGAGATAGAGAGAAAGACAGATAGATAGAGAGAGAGAGGCAGACAGACAGACAGACAGACAGAGATAGAGAAACACACAAGTGCCACATCTTTGAAACGGCTTCCCTCGTTCCTATTCTTAACCATAATCATAATTGTAAATTCATCTCTATTTTTTCCTTTTTGTAATTTTTTTAAACATATTTTCCTTCTTTTACTTTAGTTGATTTATTTTTGCCTACCTGATACGTTCGCGTTTTTCCTCCTTCGTCTTAAATTTANCCCCCTTCTAAGCCCTCTTCTGGTCTCGATTCTTCCATAATTAGATTTATCCACCCAAATGTTTGTCACACAGTTTATCTATTAAGCAGAATCAATACTGAAACTAGGCGAAGCAGATGAAAAAATGCTTCAGCTAGGTTTGCGTATAGTTAAATGTTTGCATTCTAAACTAACGAGCGAGTAATTGTACTACCGCACATTTAATTTAGATTTATAGATCTACATCTATGTAATCGGGGCATTGAGGAATCTTGTTCGAACTTTGTTTCCCCACCATGTTTGAAAAAAATAATTATCAACGTCTCTACTTCTTACGCAAACAATGATTGATGCTCTCTTACGTAACGCTGAACCCAAGAATGACTTTAGCTGAGAGGTAGCGAAGTAATTTATACGGAATGCTGACACACACGTACACGCGTCTCCGTGATATTTCATAATGCCGAATGAAATTGATAGCCGAATTAATACTACGTGTATTAGTGCTACCTGTAACAATCAAAGTTCAGTATCTCCCATATTGGTTAATACTGAAGATACTGCAATTTGATTGCCACAGGCAGAGTGTTCAGCTTACAAACCAGTTTCAGTCAAGTCACCCATCGTGTTTGTTCTAGATTCTATGATGATGGATTATCATGTTAATTTAATTTAACCGAGGAGAATCGTCAGGGTTTTCAAACAATCGAACTTTCATTTTACAAGCGCACAGAGCAACGCAACACTTTGATGGTTTCGGGCTGTACAAGAGGGTTATATTAAATATATATATATATATATATATATATTACGATTATTATTATTATTATTATTATTATTATTATTATTATTGTTTTTATCATTATGATCATCGACATCGATCATCATTTTCATTATCATCACCACCACATCATCATCATCATCATCGACATCATCATCATTGTCATCACGATCATCATGATTATGATTGTTATTCTTTTATTATTATAATTATTATCAATACTATTATTACATGATAAGAAATAGCATTAATATCGTGTATGTATTTCAGGCTGTTGATTAGGAAAAAAAGTTTTTTTTAAAGTTGATCTTTATAAAGAAAATAAGTATTTAAACCTCTTATAATTGTCTAGTGTATTTATGTTAGTGTATAAGTATTGAGCATAATAAAAGATAACTTAAGCAAAAGTTTTACAAAACTAATTGAGATTCTTAAATATTCGGTAAGCTCTGTATTTTCTTATAAAAAAAACAAAAACGTAACGTACTATAAACTTCGATGGCACAACTAAATGCAGGGAGTTTTAACTTTGGAATAAATTTTTTTTTGTATATAATTATATGTACATGTATATTTCATATATTCTGTATTCTGTGTTTTCGATCGCCCTGTTTATCGTTTATATTAGATGTGTAGTAAATTGCTCAGATGTAAGCGGTCGGCTTAACAGTCAGATAGGGTGGCGTGATAACCTATGTTTACTTTCATTCGAATTAAAAAACATGATTTTCTTTTTAAAAAAGTGAGTGATCTCCGTACCGTTATTAAGTGTGTAACTTTAGAATTGTCGACGTGCTGTCACTTTTAATGTCATGTAATCGCACCACATTCGCAACACGAACGCTTTCCCCCATTAGATTGTAAACAGATCTTCTTGGGCTATCATGTGACATGTACAGCTAAGATTAGTTTCGTGGCAACTCATGAGTTTTAAAGTCAGTACAATGTCATGAGGACATGGATCTTTTACTGTAGTGCTAAACTTATTAATTATTAAAATCGGAAACAGCCAGTCTATCCTGGGATACCGGAAAGTATTGGTTCTTACCACCACTCAAATTTTGCCCATTTTGAATTTGTTTTTGTTTTTTAAATCTCAATGCGGTTCGGGCTATTGATTTTTGATTATACACAAGTTAAGCAAATATATCGTGTTAATTGCTCACTCAGAATTAATTATCGATATTTTCTGCTTTTTGTTTTTTTTGTTGCTTTTTTGTGTGATGTCCGTTGAAAGCAACGAACTGTTTATTTTTAACAATATCATTTTTTTTTTTACTTTTAAGTAAGTGTACTCTAACGCAACTGGTTTTTTTGTGTGTTTTTGTTATTGTTGAAAAATCCATTATCACTAAAACTAAGTTGGCTCTGCTTTCAAAACCAGTGTTTTCCCATTTTGTGTAAAACAAACAAACCGTCAAGTTAAATGTTAGTTAATCGTTGTGTTGGCCCACAAATGCTAAATCGTTGAATTCTATTGGGATAAGCGATGAAAGTTGACTTATTTTTTAATGTCGTGGCAATGAATGGAACATTTTCCCCATTACAGACTGCGGGTGAATTTGCCCGTTGCTGTGTAGCTAACCGTTACATGGTGCGAAATTGAACATCAAATAAAAGTAAATGCAGATAACTGTTGATTTGAGGCGAAGTGGAGGCCCATCAAATTTGAATGTCATTTGAATTTCTCTTATTTGGTTTATGTTCTGTTGCAGCTTTTAGTGCGAATTCAATGACTCGGTGTTAATGGTTTACTGTTGAACTTGCCTGAGGAGCCAGTAGCTCGGAGACTGGTCGGTTACGAAGCAATCAAAATGCTTTCATTAGGCATCCTAGGAATCATCTATACAAACTTGTTGTTACTTTTTTTTTCACAACTCGATTTTTTTTCGATACTGAAAGCTCTACAAAACAGGTTTTTTTTTTTATAAAGATTTCGTGAAAGCTTCCGTGTATAATTTTAAGGTGAGGGACGAGTGTGTTTGGACTAGAAGGAGCTGATTAAGCGTTGACATAATCTGCTTACGAGTTGAGAGTTATTGGAAGTTCTGTTTTGTCTGTGGCGAATGGATAGTGGATCTAAAAAGACGATTATTTTCTTCGTTGTCTTCTTCGTTGAGTGAGCGTACAAACATAAATTTCAGATTTGAAATTTGAGACGACATTGACATACAGCTCGATCGCCTGCTTGTGAAAATATCCACCCACAATCCGGGTCTTAAATGTCTTTGTTTTAAAGGATCACTTGTCTGCACAACATAGGATACCAAGAACCACTGCACGCTTCCCGAGTGCATATATCGATGGTCACATTTACATTAACATGTACTGCAATGATTTTCATCTTTTTACGGGTTCATTTTATTATCCAACTCATGCAATGCAGGCATGGCAATGGCATCCATTTTCCCCCTTACCCATCAAATCATCAGGCTGACGACCACTTTCTAACCCTCATCCACCGTCCAGTAGGCACATTGCTATTCAAAAGTTTTCTTCTTGACTTTTTCTGTTTGGTCTCCATGCATTTCCAATCCCCTTTTCGTCATCAGCGATACATTAATAGTGATTGATGTACGTGGACAAGCAATTTTTACTCGTCCTGCTTCACCAATACTCTACGTTCCGGCAAGCAACGTAGCCTTGAAACCTCAGTAATTGTTGAGCGCGTGAATTTACACTTACAGAATGGCTTATTGATGATGAACCGTTGTCTGGTGAGCTTTTCCTCTTGGCCTGAAAAGGGTGCACACGTTTGGAATCAAAGGCTTTGACACTTTTTTCTTGACACTTTTTTCCGTCTAGGGACACCCTCGCTGGTCTGTGAGTGGAATCACTCAGTGATCGTACATAAATTAACGCTTTCTTGAGTTCAGGTTGTCGATGGCTTTCCTTACCGTTCTTAAATGCTCTTGTCAATAAGTTCTAATGACGTTCAAACTTTTTAAGTTTCTTTTTACAAGCCATTAACACCGTTAGTTGATTGTCACAGTAAAACCAGTTTTCATTTCCCATCATCAATACTAAAAAAAGTTTAAAATACGATAAAGTAGGCCTACTTATGCGCGTCCCATGAAATCTAAGTAATAATTAAGTCAAAGAATCAGTTAAGGATCGAGGATGTACAGGAAAATAAAATAAACTTAGTGGCTCAAGTGCCTTAGATGGATAAGTAAGATACGGCTAAAAATGTAAGCACGAACGTTCTACAATTAAGGAAACAGCGAAAAACAACTAGGGTTTCGTGTTTGAGATTTCAGAATTCTCTTGCCACGCTTTATATCTCTAAATCTAGATCTAGCACCTCAGAAAAGACCAACGAAGCATCACGAGGAGAGTGGACGCGCTACACAAAAGCTCCATCATTGCAGGTCTTGTAGTACTAGCATCCCCCGGCCACTGGCAAGCAGCCGCCCCGTGGCTCTGTGGAACTAAAAAGATCTTGCCATGCGCAAACAGTAATTGTCTTGGACCTTTTCGTTCCGATGCAGCTGCTAGTGCAGCCGCGAGCAGTTACTGTAGTAAAAGCATTGCCGTGTTTATCCCACACTACAATCGATCATCTAATTTGATTAGCTTGAAGCAGTCGGAACTGCTTGGTAGGCTGCGGCTGAGGGTTTTATCTTACTCTCTAGCAGTGAAAACCTCTTTTAGACGACGACGCCACATTGTTTGTTATCGTGTACTAAGTACATTAAGTTTCTTAAGACAGCGCAAAGTTGAAACAAGAGTATATATATTTTAAAAGATTTAGTGAGAGAGGTGTGTATACAAATTACAACGACCATTTTGAAGCTATTGAAATTTTTTTCCAACCTCAGGCCACATGTTCGCTGACTCTCAATGTTCTTTAAACTTAAAAACGTTACTGTTGGCCGCGGAGAAAATGTTGTTTCTGTTTCAATATTAACAGATGCTGTATGCGACTTTCAGTGTGGCACCGATTACAGTTTCCATAGTGAGGTACACTGTAAAGTCTGTAAAGTTATGGTTTGACTTGTGTTAGAGGTTTCTAGTTTTACAGCCTTTGCTCTAAATACAAACACATGTATAATATTATAAAGCATTGACTTTTTTAGCTTTCCGATCAATATTGTAGCACTGATATCCCTTATCAGATTATTTTTTAAGAAATTAAAAACTCCCACCTCCTCTTTATCATTCGCGCCCACCACGTCCTNNCCCCCCCCCCCTGTCCTTTGTTACCTTTTCGTTTCACGGGTACAAAATTAACAACGCTGCAACGGTATCTACCATCAAAGTCTCCACCACCATAACGACGACAAACGCCATCACAACAACAACAACTACTGCTTCTCTTCCTACTACTGCTACTGCTGCTACTACTACTAGTACAACTATACTACTACTTCTATTACTACTAATTCTGCTGCTGCTGATACTACTACTACTACTACTACT
>BMAT01008936.1:284675-305176 GCA_019649035.1 Elysia marginata
TTTACAAGTAAAATGGGTTGTCTGTTTATGATAGAATATAGAATCACAGCAACACCGACTGTGCGTCTTATGCCTTGTAGAATGTTTTTTTTTCTTTTGTATATTTTAATCAGGATTGTATTTGATGACAGAATATTTCTTGTTACTTGATTAATTGGCCGCTGGCCTAATAAAATACTTGAGTTTAAAAAAAAAAGGAAAAAATACCTATAAACCACGAGGAGGACATCGGGATTTGCGCCCTTAGCAAATCTCGAGTAAGAACTATCTTATTAGACGATTATGTAAGGTTTATGATGTTTATGACGAAGACAAACAAATAATCCTAGGGACGCAGAAGTTCGCTGTTAATGTGATCGAGTCAATTGCTTGCGCCAGAGCGTGCTAATTTTTTTCAAATGTGGTTCAAACAATTAAGCTCAACATGATCTTTCCTGTGATTGTGCTCTTTAACTTAGAGGAACTGAACTACAGTTCGGTGGCGGTTTTTTTTTGTTTGTTTGTTTGTTTGTTGTTTTTTTTTAATTTTTTTGAACATGCGAAGCTAACTAGTGTATTCTTAGAAACTAAAAACTACATGTACCTCATAAATCTGAAAAAAGTGTTTTGCCCAGCGTTTTGCGAACGTGTTGGAAGAGTTGTGTTAGTATAGACCTAGACGCTCTCAAAACCAAGCTATCCAGCCCAAAATATAAAAAGAAATTGTCGGCAAGTGTCATTTTGATCTGTATCTTCTAATTTTTTTTGTATCAGTAGAGAACGTAAGCAGCTGCAAAACAAAACCGCTTTTAGCAAACGGCCGGTTCGGCTAGTGAAACATAGGGGTGAGAGATGGTTTCAGTTTTGTGTAATTGTCCAGGTAATGTAAACGTCTCGATGTAGACCCATACACTTACCTCGGTCAGAAACTTGATATAATACCTCCTCTTAAGCCTCAACAACTTTCAGTGTAATCGTAAAATAAAAGTTGGACATCAGTATTTAGATATTATCTTTTACAAGGTCTTGTGGTAGAATGCGTTCAAGTGGTTTAATGTCTCATATGTTTTCTGAAGATGCCCCTAAGTTTGGAGGGTAGAATGGCTTCGTCAAAGTGCCGATATCTACAGGTTTGTAGCAAGCGCCGAAACTCCCCTGACCCTTCTTTTTGCTCGGTACTCATTAACTTTGTCATCTATAGTGAGAGAGAGAGAGAGAGATTTATGTAAAAATGCATGACATCCCTTACTCCTTTGAGACACTATATTTAGTCTTAAAATCCCTTACGACGATAGGGCATTTATTATGTGGAATAACGCTTTTGAAAAATGGACTGTTTTTCCCCTCAACTATCACCTGAAAGTAGTAGGTCTTAGACTGCTCCGTCTTGAGTTCTTGATCAGCTTAATTACTAGCTCAACATCACACGATGAGTATAAAACATTCTTCAAAGTAAGGTATTTCCGAAAGTTTCCATCTGACTTTTTGCTCCAAACACTCATGTTCTTCTCTGAAATGTGTGCTTTTGTTACTTTTAAAAATTAAATTACACTTTTCTCTTCACTATCTATCGGCTCTTCTTCTTCCTCGGAGAGCAATATCGTGTCGATAATAATTCCCAGACCATGCAATAACTGCTGTGCATCATAAGTCGATAGGATAAAATAAAAGCTTTTTTTCCCTTTTTAGGGGGGGGGGGTAGTTAATAAATAAAAAAGAGGAGCAAAACAAGATAAAACCAGTTAATAATATGAAGTTTTGTTACTTGCATTTCGTGATAAAAAATGTTGTTTCACAACGCGCGGCCGGAGAAATTCGAGAATTTTGCAAGAGGTTAGCCCCCCACCAGTCTGGTCCGTTGCTGTGTGAAATGCCAAGAGATAATGGGCATAGTTAAGGGCAAATCTAAACATGTCGTGTTTTTGTTGTAGTTTTTTTTTTCTGGACTTTGTATCTTGTCTTTATCGATTTTTCATAGCGGACAAGACCTCCCCTTAGGGTATCACAAGGTACACGAAAGGAGCTGAAAAGGATGCTGCTAATTTCCCCACCCATTTCACTCATTTACAAGATGATGACATGGGTGGCAATAACGTGTTGGGGAAAGATTGATAAGGTAGTTGCAGAGATTGAATCGGGAAAGTATGATAGCAGAGTAATGTTGAGGCTGGTTTTAGTTGTTTTTTTTCTTTTGTTTTTTTTTTTTTTGTTGTTGTTCATAAAGCTGGTTCTTAGAAACATCTAGAAAGTGTCCCCCACCTCTCTGTGGCAGGAAAAGGCAATGAAGAAAAGTATCTATTAGTCAATTATGGTTCTCGAGTTTGATCCTTACTTTCATACAAGTCTGAGAGATACTAAAAGAGGTCCTTATTGCTTGGTTAAGGTGAAGTTAAATTAATAAAAATGCAAATTTTCACTCACACTATGGCTATGTCATTGAGGTGGTTTATATTTTTTGTTTGTCTACTGCACAATAACTTCTGAGCAGGTCTATGTATAACACTTGTTTGAGAACAAAATATGGGAAAATATTTGTTTCTGTAACCAGGGGAACGGCTCTGTGGCCTAGCGGTAAAGACACTCGCTCAGAGATCGGGAGGTACGGGTTCTATCCCCGGCCGAGTCAAACCAAGGACTTTAAAATTGGTATTAGTGGCTGATCCGCTTGGTGTCTGGCATTATGGATTTAGTGCTAAGTCTGGTCGGCCCGGTGTCAGTATAATGTGACTGGGTGTGGTGTATGCAGCGCTCCGTACACCACAATGTGGCAGCACGCTTTCAATTGTCCCAATCGCCGTCTCTGATATAACCTTGTAGTTGAAAAGAGACGTTAAAATTCAACCAACCAACAAAACTGTAACCAGGGTATTCTTTTTTTACTTAATGAGAGGCTAGACAAAAAAGCGGATTACAGCTGTAAGAAGCAAGTTTAAGAAGAATGCAAACCGTATAATATATAGATAACCCTAGCCATTTGGAGGACTTTTGCAAAGGTGGAGATTTTTAAGAGTAATGAGAAATAAGACTGGTGTTTTTGTGCATTTTTGTGTGCTTTTGTTATAAGTTTTCCTTGATTTTCTCATTTTTTTAAATTTTCACAATTTTGCCTGTAGTTGGAACAGGATATCTAAAAAAATAATAGATAAAGAATTAATGCTACTAAACTTTGCACACATCTTCTGTAAGATATTTTACCTATTATTTGCATTGGATAAGAAAATAATTATTTGGGGTGGGTTTAAATTTTAAAAAATATTTCAGTTACCCCAACCCTATAAAATGAATTTTAAAAACAGTTATTGAAATAGCAAATGTGTCTTAATATCCTTAATAGCATTGACACCAAAAAGCTAGAGAGACCAAATCCTAACAAAAACAAAGCCTTTAGAGATAACCTGTTCGAACTGATATGTTGACTTCTTACCACAGGGCCATATCAGTTCATTTGTCTTACTCTGCACAGAAAAAAAAATGCCGTTTATAAAACTTTGAACATATGGCATTTCTCAAATTACATGAAGGTGGAAATTACCAGTTTAATTTTAGACTTATCACTATTTTTCTCTATCTACAGCCCTGTCTCCCTCTACTGTTTTTTTTTACTCTGTAACCTGAAATCTTTCTGGGTAAGCAGTCAGACAAGGACGAGATCTATCAACTCCCCAAGTTTAACGTACTAGGTAATGCATATTAACTCTTGTTAGTGGCCAGTTATCTAATAGCGCTGTTAATTTTGGGTAAGCCAAGCAATAACAATAGGGAGACGATTGGAACGAGGCGAGTGCACCCAAACCCAGAGCCGAAGATGTAATGTGTTGAGAAGGCTGAGATGCGTTTAACTTTAGTTTTATGACTAGAACTCTACAGGGTGTATGAAAAAGCATGAAGCTTGCGCAGAAAAAAAACCCCACAAGGTTATTTGTATAATGTTAACGAATTTTGATGTGGTTCTCACCCCACCCATACTCACGCACACACACACACCCACCCAACCGGCTCTGTGGCCTAGCGGTAAGACACTTGCTCAGAGATCGTAGTTCGATCCCCGGCCGAGTCAAACCAAGGACTTTAAAATTGGTATTAGCAGCTGATCCGCCTAGTGTTCGGCATTATGGGTTTAGTGTTAAGTCTGGTCGGCCCGGCGTCAGGATAATGTGACTGGCTGTGGTGCATGCAAGCGCTCCTTACATCACAGTGTGGCAGCACACTTTCAATTGTCCCCAGCGCCGTCTCTGATATAACCATGGACTTGACTTGGGCGTTGAAAATTCAAACAACCAACCAACCGCCCCCCCCCCTCACACACACCGTATTTTAATTAACAATTTCATTTTCCGTTTGGCTCCGAGCTTATGCCGGAGTCATATTTGTGCAACCTTGAGACAAAACTAATATTGAAAACAAAACCGGTAAGCTCTTAATTAAAGTTTTTTTTTATCGTTTTTAAACAGATAATATTAAAAACAAAATAATTGTTTTGTGTTTAGAAGTTACCTAAACATCGTGAGATTTAATTAAGTAACAATAAGGAGCTGACGAGCCCCCAGCTCAAGGCCTGTTAAAAAAAAACCCTTCAAGTACCTTGTCATAATAATTCGAATGATGGCTTTGCCTCCCCTCCCCTCCACACGCGCGCACACACACAGTATTTTAGTCCTGTCATCTGCGGTTTTGTCTTCGGGTTTTCGCTTGCGTATTTCGCATGCAAACTTGGAGACAAATGTTGAACAAAAATATTAAGAACGTTGGTCTGCTTTTCACTGTCTTCGTAGTTGCTAAACCGATAACTAAATAGAATTGTTCTCTGGTAGAAGTTACCAAAGTATCCTGAATTTTGATCAAGGGAAAGAAATAGGATGTAGTGTCCACAGTTGTGTCGTTGAGAGGTAAATAACCGGGTGCCCCTCTCTTCCTCTCTCTCTCTCTCTCTCTCTCTCTCTCTCTCTCTCTTCCTCTTCTCTCTCTTTTCTCTCTCTCTCTCCCCCTTCAACACATAATTATAATCATAAAGTATAGTGGTCTGCTTTTCACTTAACTTGTTGCTAAACGGATAAACAAATAGATCTGCTATCTGGTTATAAGGCGCCGAAGTATCATTATATTTGAGTATACTGAAAAGAAATTACGATAGAGTGTCTACAGCATTTCTGCGTCAGTGTGGATTAAGTATGCCGTTTCACTGTAATTGTAGTAAACGGATAAACAAACAGAATTGCTATTATTCTGGTTAGAAGGTACCAAAGTTAAGTTAAAAGAACGAAAAGAAAGCAGGACGAAGTGTGTCCACAGCAAAGCTGCGTCAGTGAGAGGTAAATAACCGAGTACCGCTCTCTTCCTTTCTCTATCCTCTACATCTTTATGTCTTTCTTTCTCTCTTTCTAGTGTCTCTCTGCCGCTCCTCATGGAATGCCAACTCAAGCATCCTTCCTCTGAGGCAAGTGCAAATGCACAAGATTGATTATCACTTGGAGTGCCATTGTGAAATGCGGATCAATAGTGTAGTCTTGTTTAGCGGTCGCCCTGCAGCTTCAGTGAAAAGGACTGCAAAAAGACGTCTGCGCCGCACAGCCCGTCTTTTGGGAGCCCCCTTAGCAACCCTTAAAGGCTCGTTGATTTCATGAATTGCAAGGGCATTATAAAGAGATGAGAAGAGAGACAGACAAATTAGAGAGAAAAAAAGAGAGATAGAAAGAGTGGGAAACTAGATAGAATAGGTGGAGATCATAAGATAGAAAGAGCGAGCGAGATAGGAAGGAAAAGAGAGAAGAGAGAGAGCCTCAGAGAACAACAAGAGCGGACAGACAGAACGCCCAACATTTATATTATTTAGACCGAAAGGAACTCTTACGTATTACCAACATCAATGACTGACAAAGAATGCTTACGTCATGGTGCCTTCAATATCGTCTAAGTCAGATATAGACAAAACAAATTAAAGAAATACATCATAAGGCATATCATCATCTGATGTATAACAGTATTTCCTGTCTCAATTTTTTTTCTGAAAGTGCCGAGCCTATTTTTTTATAATCAATATTTTTTTCCTAATACAAAGGCATAATAAGACAGTCACTTAACTTCAATTATCTCCATTTGAACTAAAATGAGAAGCCATATTGACAACGACATGACGCTTCACGTTTATCTGTCACAATAGTATAAAATAAAGTCTTGGTAGATACAATAATAATAATAATAATAATAATAGTGATACTGATAATAGCAGCATACTAGCAGTAATATTAATAATAATAATAATATTAATAACGATTGTGATGATGATAATAATCATAATGATAATAATAATGACAATAATTATAGCAATGATGATGATGATGATGATGATGATGATGATGATGATGATGTTGATGATAATGAAAATGAATGCATTGGAAAGTTCCCCACCACGGTGTTTTCGTTTCCTCGTTAAAGGTTCTCTCCTGGCATTCACATGTATTTTTTTTCTTCAAGGAAATCTTTAAAACTTTTTAAACAAGAGAATCTCTTGACCTCACCAATATGCGATAATCTGACACAAGCCGCCTGAAGTCGGCGATCGTTTGCACAGCTGTTAAATAATTATAATCTAATGAAACGATTTGAAAGTTGGCGTGATAGCATTAAATGTATGTCTGCATCGTTAATGCCTTTCAGTATGCTCTTTTTTGTACCCCCTCCCTTCTCTCTACCTCTCTCACTACCTGTCTGCTTCTTTCTATATCTTGTAATCTCCTCATCACCCCTTCCTCTTTTTCTCCATCTCTCGCTCTCTCTCTCTCTGTCTTTCTCTCTCTCTCTCTCTCTCTCTCTCTCCCTCTTTATCTTTCTCTGTGTCTCTCCATCGCGGGCTCTAGTTGAAAGACAGAGTACCCTATATATATAGTTTCTTAGACCTTCGGGCAGAGAGATTTAGCAGCTGCAGCAGCTGCCCTGATGACAAGCTAACGGAGAAATTGGCATGCAAATACGAAGGCTGATGGGAACAGTCACTTGCGTAATGTGTGCAGACAGGCGGAGGACCTTTCGTATGCCTGTGATGAGATTGTCTTCCGCTGTTTCTAGTTTCAATAATCTAAAACCCTGAGTGAAGACATCATCATCATCATCGTACTCGTCATCATTATCATCATCATCATCATCATCATCATCATCATCATCATCATTGATATCCTCACTATCTTTAAAAATCCAATAGAATCATACGGAATGGTGGTCTTCACCCCAAACAGTATCGCAGCAATTATTATCAGCATCTTCCTGCACCATAGTTAGATTATAAAGATTCCTTGTTTTATTCTTTTTGTTTTTTGGTTTGGTTCGATGTTATTTTAGAATTGGGTAATTATGTTTTCCATAATTCTGGAATACTACCCAATTAATGAAACGGGCGGTTTTTTTGAAGCAGCACTATATCCACTACAATGCGCGAAGCGTTTTATAAGGGTTCCCCGACATTCCATTACCATCCAAAATAAAATCCCAAACCTACAGAGAAGCAGCAATTATAACATCGCATCACTCTAGCTTCGTGGCAAGATTGGAGATTGCCTATAGCCGGGTACTCTTTTAACGCTTCGTTTAGGCCTCGCACATTCGAGCTAAAAGGTCTTTTTCAATAGTTTAAAAAGAGTGACCCGTCAAGCCTAGGCTCAAATAGTGGACCTCGTGGTTCAAAAGTTGAGTGTCTACCACTGGATAATTTCGCTATTCCTTTTTTACGAGGTTCAGAAATCCCTTGGCTCTGTGTCAACGAGACTCTGGATGTTACTAAACTATCTCTTGTTATTAGGTCTAAAAGGCTTCGGACACGTCCAGACGAAACCAATGCGATCCATCTAACGTGCGGACGCTGAACCTACGGTCAGATTTATCGCCCTTCACATTGTAATTACACGCATTGATAACTTACAAGTCGTGTGAGTGTGAGTGGTTGCAGTTTCTGCTTTTTAAAAGAATCTTGAAGATTTTAAAATTTCCTTATTCACATGAACAGAATAGCTCTGAAAGCATTAAAACACTTTATTGTTTTTTTTCTTTGGGCTGAGTGATATACAGAATGACAACCAAAATACTGGACTACTGATTGCAGACCTAAAAATTAATACTAAATCTAACTATGACTTAAAAATATACATTATGTGATTACACTTACTAGTAAAATGGGAGGGACAAATAAAGTCTAGGCTTAAAACACGAGGCGGTCCTTTGCAAAATGTACCAGATCATCCCCATTTTTTAAAAATTAAAAACGAATAATTTTGACCGTAGACTATCTTGTGATGAATTCTCTGAAGCAGCAACAAGACGTGTACAATTACCTCCTAATCTCGTCTTACAAAGATGGCATTCTTATGTGAAAAAGCATTTTGCTTTTATCTTATTTTATTTCATTCATTCTGTAGCTTGAAACTTTATTCTGCTCGTATCTTTGCCTCTCTTTCAAGCCGCTATTTCATTAGATGAGAACAATGCCTTTGTGATTAAGATAAGATAAACATTAAAGTCTGTATGAATATATTTTTTAAAAGTTTCAAGTTAAATTCATCCGATCTGTTTTTTCTTTTGCTAGTTGAAAAACTTTATATGAGAATAATCATGGCCATATGTGGATCTTGAATAGTATTTAAAAAATACTTTGCCAGATATTTGTCAGATCAGCTATGGAAAAGAATCGATGTTTAAAGCGAGTCTTCATTCTTGATAGGATGTATGCGATAACGTGACGGCATATTTTAACTTCCTGGAATCCCATCAATAAAACTATGTTATTAGAATCTAACATGTGTAACCAGGAGAACAATTTATTATAAAGAAAGCTGGTCTGCTTTTTTTCTACTTTATAGTTGTAAAACCGACGTATAAAAAGAGTTTTTCTGTTGGGGGAGAAGTTACCAAAGCATCGTGAGGATTGATTAAGAAAAGGAAAGTAGGATGCAGTGTCCCCACATGTGTCAGCTAGTGTGGAATAATCGATTGTTTTCCTTCGCTTGTTAAAAAAATTAAGCCAGAGTAATCGATCCCTTGAATTGATCGATAAAAGAAATATTTTGCAAGATATTTGTCAGCTATGGAATTGAATCGATGTTCAAGAGCGAGCCTCCTTAATTAATAGGATCCCCGATGTCCGCGATAAGGTATCGGTTTGACTAGCTTAACTTCCTGTAATCGCACAACAACACCATGACTGGAGTATTACATGTGTAACCTTGAGATAAATATTTCAGAAAAAAATTAAAGAACACCGTTCTGCTTTGTTTTTACTTTAAAGTTGTTAAACCGACATAGAATTGTGCTCTAGTAGAAGTTATCAAAATATCGGGAGGTTTGATTAATGAAACGAAAGTAGGATGTAGAGTCCAAAGCTGTGTCAGCGGGAGTTCAATAACTGATTGCATTCTTTCGCTCGTAAAAAAAAAAAAGTTTAAGCCAGAGTTATCGATCACTCGAATTGATCGATAAAAGAAATATTGTGCAAGATATTTGTCCGCTATGGAATCGAATCGATGTTCAGAGCGACCCTCCATAATTGATAGGATGTCCGCGATAACTTATCGGCTTAACTACCTTAACTCCCTGGGATGGCATCATCGACCCAACGTTTTAAGGTGAATGTGTTTGTATCACTTCCTTTTTTTTTTTTTTTTTGTTAATTTTTTGTGTTTTTTTATTTTTAAACGCCATCAGTCTAAGCGTTTCACAAAAAAAAGATTAGATTTGAGTTTGAAAGCGAGCCTTACAATTTGTCCACGTCGTCGGTGGTTTTATCCGGTGTTTGTTTCTGGCTTCTTTTGTCCGATTACTGGATTTATAACCCGCTTTATAATAATTGATGGTCAGATTGCTTATGATCAAATATTAACCGAGATATTGAAGAAGAGCGGGCGCCGTTTTTTTTTTGCATCGATTTTATCTTTTATAGTATTAGAGCCGGGGGACGTGTAAGGCCTTGGCAAAAAGTGGTTATGCCATTTGGCATGGTGGACGAAGTATTTTAAGTGATAACAATAAAAAGTAAGGCTGCTTCCAAAAGCTTTAAGTTTAACACCCCCCCCCACACACACACACACAAATAAACCCCGCATCCTTTTCAAACTACATAAAACTCATGGCGTAGTACTGTGAGTTATATGTGAAAGACCTGACGTCTGAAAACGGACAAAAAAATTCCTAATTGATATTCTATCGGTTGTGATAGTTTATGGAACTTTTGTTCTGCATCAAAGGGCGACAGTTTTTGGGTGTCAACATGATTCGTATAGTTATTTATTTTCTTTATTGATTCACTTGAGGTTCATGATTGAATATTGTAGTGTAAAATAATAGATATTAAAGCATCTAGTCAGTTTGACAGCAGTTTTATTTTCTGTGTTGTTTCTCCCCATTGTCTCAAACGACAAGTATACCTTATTTTTTCAGACTCAAAATTATAAACAGGGTTCTCAAAACCGATCATTTGTTTTGGATAAGACTTGCGTTTAAAGTTGAATTCTTGTCTGTGTGTGTGTGTTAAAGCGATAGAAGTATGAGTAACCTCTAAACTGTAAGTTCACAGTACAAAAGCAAGTTTGAATTATTTTCACAACCTATAAAAATTGATTAAAAGTTACCACCAGTTTGGCCTTTGTGGTCGGGAATAAATGTTCTTTTAATGGTTTTTTTTTTCTTTCAAATTAAAGAAAATCCGTGTTTTATGTTCGAAGATGTAAATTATGTACTTTCTAGCCAGTGACGTGCTTAGAAGGACCAATCAAACAGCATATATAGAGCATCCAATTCTATATTGTTGGCCTGTAGCGTGGCAGTGGCCGTGAAAAATGTACACAGACCTGATGGTTATACAAGTTGTCTTTCACTTCAGATGCCAATTATCTGTACTTTGACTCACACCTTTGTCAGTGTAAATTTATTTGCAAACTTTGATGGTATAAAACTGATGTCTCATATTCCTAAGGTTTATATAAATGATTTATTGTTGACTAAACATGTAGAGCACCTAAGAATTTGTTATTCCTAATTTCATTGGTTTTTTTAAGTGCTAATTGCATTCGATTGTAAGTTATCATTTTTTTTCTTACCCTGTAAGTGTCTGTACTTCCATTACTTAGCATTTCCCCCCTCTAAAAATACGTAGAGCTATTTTTTTTAGGCCATCGCCAAATTTCGTCTTGAAAGACTTGCACTTATTATAATGTGAAAGAACATAATTATGATTCCATTCTATTTTATTGTAGACTCCTTGTAGCTTTATCGTTGAACGTTTCTACGCCCCTCAAGATGCGTGCCTCACCATTTACAGTAACACCTTTCCTACATCAGTGGGCAATAAAACCTTGAAAGATGGATTCTCTACGTCGGTACACTTGCCGGCGAAACTGTATGTGAGAGAGAGAGAGAGAGAGAGAGAGAGAGAGAGAGAGAGAGGAGGGGGGAGAGACAGAGACAGATAGACAGACATAGGCTGACAGACAGACAGAGAAATAGGCTGACAGACAGACAGAGACATAGGCTGACAGACAGACAGAGACATAGGCTGACAGACAGACAGATAGATAGAAACAGAGAGAGAGAGACCAGGAGGGACGGAGATGAAGGATGCTATGCTCTTCAATCTAAAACCAGACAGCACATGAACAGATAGCAACGGCTTTATGAATAATTTATACTTCTATCAATTAATGGCAAAGCTGTGCCAGTCTGCAGCTGCTGGGCTTAAAAGGAGGTGGTATTCTTGATTCTTTAATATATGTTCATAGCATTAGAATGAGAGGAATTAATAAAAGGGACCAACACGATGATCAGTACGTATTTATAGAAGGCCCGTTATATTAATATACTCGGTCGGGTTTATTCTCAATACATATATCATAATTATGTGAAGGTAAACATACGAATAGTTCTGACAGGTGGGTGTACACACGGATATGTACGAAAATCGAGTGAGCGCGCAAGTATACATGCGGACATTACGAACTTTCAAATTACAGGCAAAAAGCACATATATTGCCATTTGCTGTTATAATGATTAGGAACTCACAGGATGAAAAAAAACAACAAAAAAAAAACATCCAGACAAACACATCAATAGTATAAATATGGAGGTTGAAAAACGCAGATGGACAAACAAGCGAGTGATGGTGTGGGAAAAGTTGGGTGAAAAACTTAGAAAAGTTGTAAAAAACGTATTAAGGAGAGATAGAGAGAGAGAGGGCGGGTGGAGAGAAAGATAGACGGGGGGAAGGTGGGCTGTGTAAAGAGAACTATAAACAGATGAGGGGCAAGAAAATAAAGGATTATAATTATAAGTTCTAATGATGGAAAAAGCTCATGTAGCTGTTGCCCTGCCGTGAAATTTTAGATGAACATTTTATAATCAAAAGAGAGGGAAAATAATGTTGTCTTTACTATCCAATTCACAGAGTATATTAAGCCACCGTAGCCAGTGCTATGAAACCCTAAAAGTTTCTGATAACCACATCAAATAATACTGGTACTAGTACTAGAGAAGTTCAGAAAGAAAACGGTGTAGAAGATTAAGAGGACTGAAATAATTGGATTCTTTTTCTATTAAGTGAGCAGTTTTCTTCCTGACTCTCTCTATCTCTCTGTCTCTCTGTCTCTGTCTATATCTCCCCCCCTCCCTCTCTCACTCTCTCTTTGTGACTCTTTTTTCTCTCTGTATTGTTTTATTCTCTGACGATTTGAAACCACGAAACAAGAAGTAACTCTGGACGCACACATACAACGATGCGCTCATTGAAATCAAGCGGAAGGTGGGCAGTCAGGAGGATAATACTAGTCGTATTTGACATCCAGGGATCAACTGCGGTCCGTCGAGACTTTGCCAGGTCAATAGAAATATGTCGATATCGATACCTCCATTTGGTCAAATAGTGATTTTTAGAATGCAGCAGTTGAAGTAGTCTATATCGATATATTTCTATCGACTTAGCAAAGTGCCGACGGACCGCAGGTGTCAATAGAGTACCGTAAAATCTTTCGTCGCTCTAAATTTACAAACTAGATCTAATCTTCAAAGCAAAAAAAATAGAAAAAACAAGTCCATGAATTTTAACTATGGCCTTCTTAGAAGTTTTATTCTTTGCACTGCAAGGCAAGTGGATTAAACCAAGTAAAAACTTTGGGACTACATTTGTGTGCAGAATGTCCCTGGGGTTGAGCCCTCAGTTAAAATGGTGTCTGGCACGCCACGTCAGCGAGCCCTCTTGTCGTTGTCCAGTTTTACTTCAGCTTAATCCGATTTGTCTGAGTCGGAGAATGAAAGTTTAGAGAGGAATGTATAAATTGATAGACAGATAAATAGATAGGTAGATGGATACGGGTAGAGAGGCAGAAGAGATGGGGAGAGAGGGGGAGACATAGAGACAGGGCGGGGAGGGGGCTGTTTTGGTTGCTTTGGTTCATAAATTGTTGGATTACATGAGTCTGGTCGTAACGATTTGCGTGATCTTTAAAACCCATTACAGCTTTGAAGATCAACAACATAAACTTGCGGTATAGATGTTCACGCAATCCCTGAAAACTTTCATGTTTTATTCACTCGTTTTCTCCTTTTATCCCTCCCCTCCCCCGCCAGCCTTTTCCACGTCTTTTTTTCCTTCCCGTTCTTGCTGATATTGTGGCTAATAAAAATGTTTCTACTTCTGATATTTTTAAACCAGCTATTGCAATTTTTCCTTTTTTCCTCTTCTTCTTTATTTCTCCAATCTTTATCTCTACCAGATAGAATCTAATGTAAGGAGCATGAAAAATCTCAAAATAGACACAGAAAACATTGGAGGCAACAGAAATGTGTTTCTTTAGAAGAATGCTCACTAAGGTCACTAATTAACAAAATTCACAAACAGAAGGCTACTTTTTAGACATATGATGAGAAGGAAAAAAACTTAAACATCTAATGGGACAACAGAAATACTCAACGGAAAACATTATTGGGGTAGATATCGGGAGAAGATGATAGATAGACTGACGAAACGGCAACGGAAAATACGATAGAGCTAGATAACAGGAGAAGATGATAGATAGACTGACGAAATTTCGACGGAAAACATCATAAAGGTAGATAACGGGAGAAGGTGATAGATAGACTGCCAAAAGAGCAAAGGGAAACGTAATAGAGGTATATATCGGGAGAAGGTGAAAGATTGACGAAACGGCTTGGCAAAGAAAGGGTGATGGAGAAACATTGGGAGCAACGAGGGATCAAGAGGTGTAAAGGGACAGGATCGCAAACGCTTCACTTGGCGGCGATGATGAATACATGGAATAGTTTGCCACACGGCACGGTCACTGCATCTAGCCTAAAAAAAACAGCATCGATGGACTCCTCAGAGGCACCAAGTTCCACTACAACCAGTGCTTCAATGCTCGCAAGGAGGTCAGAATTGAAAACGTCAAGATCATCGACGGGCCTAGGGTTCTCACCCATGGATATTCTTGTGCTCTTGATACCTCTACTAGTACCGCGTATGAATAGTAGTAAGCTTCTTTTTTTGATCATTTATCCGCGTTTCTCAATTTGTTCTCGAATTTTTTCCCGATTTTTCCAGGCCCTTATTCTTTGATCAAGTTAGTACCCATACAATATGCCCGGTACATGTAAATGTATATATTTATATATAGATATATAAACGTATATTACAAAGAAGGGCTTGTTGGAACATCTCTAATTTAATGTTGCTTTACATAGCCAAGGTCCAGCACAAGTTGAGTGTATCGGGTTACAATGTAATGGTAAACTTTGCTGCCTATGTCGAACAGTTGTACAGTACGTATTGTTAAGAGAAAATTTCGACTCTTTGTATCAGACTATTGTAATTGATTATGTGTAGCGTAATTGAAAACGAACCTCCCCCCCACCCCCCAAACAAAGAAAAAAATGTTAGCACGGCTTGTTACAAGCTTAGTTACGATCTCCCGGGAACTAATTTTTGCCTGAAGCCACTAGATCCTTTGACTGTTACGTCTGTTTAAGAATTCGAGATGATATTGATGGAAGTTGATTTTGTTTAAAGTTACGCCTTTTTTTAATCTTTAGTCTTCAACCCTATATACTTCTGACACTAACGTTCGTCTTCGCAGCTGAAAATCCTGGAGGATAACGGGCAAGAAGAGAAGTTCTGATGTAACCCAGTGTTCCCGTAACTCGAAGAACCAATCGATTGCCTTGTCAGAATCAAACGTGAACGGACTTTCTCACTCTACGTAACCAGCACTGAGAGATATATTTCTCATCGGAGTTTATCCGTGAAGATAAATGGAGGAAACGATCGTATAGCCTACCGCTTTGCTGATTAATGATACTCGTGTAAGGGAGGTTAGACCTGGGAGGTTGGGGTGGGAGCGGGTGTCCGTCAAATGTTTTTGGGTCTGGTTGAGATACAGGCAGCGATCTGAATGGCAAACATCCTAGTTGATTGTTTCCTATAGGATCGATACCAAAGCGATGTTCCAGGGCCTGGGGGGTAATAAATGAAGAAGGACGGATGAACCCTTTTCAAGAAAGGAAAGAGTTTCAGGGTTGCGGAGGAGTCGATTGAGGGGGGTGGGGGTGGGGGAAGGGGAGATGCTGTAAGAATGTTTGTTGCTGGAAGAGAGGCCGAAATTGATCATATAGAAAGAAGTGGATTCCAAAGAAAAAACTATTAAAATAGACTATAAGACAAATTAAAATTTATAGTGGTGAAAGAATAAAGACAAGGAAAATAATTGATGTAATGATTATTAGGGGAAAAAAGCCAGTTACTGCAACGAACTGAAAGAGAAGAAAATGAAGAATGTTTAAAAAAAACATGGGTTTGGGGACCCCCCTCCCCCCTCTAATCAATTATTTTTTCAGAGAGTAGATTTCGGTCGGTCATGGGAATGCCCATCACCCGTGGCCGGCGTCTTTACTGCTCACTGAGTGTCACGCCCGGTGGAGGATGCTACGTGACGACGTCCAAGCGCTCTATTGCCGCGTCTCACGTAAAGGTTTGCTCGGGTCCCCAATTAGTTAGCAGGAGCTTACTGGTCGAGTTGTGGTAGGTCACTGCCCACAGAATACACAGTTAAAGTGGATTGAAAAACAGAGAGATAGGGCCACAAGGATATTCAAATAAAAAATCTTTTTATTTGTTCAAGGTGCTAAAGAAATGGGTGTTCTGTGTTAACAGCCTATTTTTTTTATAGATAAATATATAAATGTCAGAACGAAATGCTTTCAAAATGGGCGTACTTTGTAAATCCAGCATAATAATGGTTTGGGCTTCTCGAGCAAAATACCGATCTGCCTGACTTTATGAAATTTGTGTTTGATATTTTTTTTCTACCGGGGCCAAATCAAACATAGTATTGGAGGAGTTTTACAAATCGGTCTCAAGGCAAGGACTTTTTACTTTGCCCTCCTCAAATTTTGACCTATCTATTTCGTCCAGCGAAATTTGTGCATTGATAGTAGTGGCGACATGGTATAAGGTTTGATTCTCCGAGTGGCATGGCGGTGGGTGCTAAAGCCATTGCAAGTCGAGCGCGTGAATCATGCCAAGACACGCATGTTTCGGCCATTTCCATTTAATCCTAGTACAATCCACTGCTAATTTCATACCTTAAATCGTTCATTCGTAACATATACATTGGTCAATCAAATTTCAGATACACACCCACAAGAATTGCTAAAGTATGTGTGGTCCGAGGGGGTTTAGACAAAGAATAGTTCACTCATATAACATTCACTCATATAACATTTTCAAAAAATATTTTTGTCTTAGCGACAGTTGTCTTGGACCTTGAGTGTAATCTAGGAAATCCCTAGGAATAATGAAGAAAGCCATAGTGGCGTATGATTTATGAGATAGGGGCTTTATCGGAAGTTTGGAGAAACCCCCATCACGCCGCTCAAGTCAAGCGTGTGTTCCTTCCGGGGTGGCAGTTTATCATTGGCCCCCCTAATCCCTCCGCGAGCAAAAGACGATCCGAAAACAAAACCCATCTATAATATGATTGGGTCCCTTTCGACGGTTAGGAAATGAAAAGGTGATCTATGAAAATATACTGGTAATGGGTGGGTTGTTAGTAACAAAGACTGCCAATTATGCATTGTATTGGTGTCCTCGCTTTGTAAAAGCTTTCTTGTCATCCGATAGAAAACAAAAGAAAGAAAGATAGATAGGTTTTTAGGTACATAGATACTTGCGTAAGAATCTAGTTTTTGTACAATAGAAAAAAGTGCTCTATTTCTTTCATTAATGTAGCCTTATTGATTGATAGATATATAGATAGATAGGCAGGTAAATATATTGGCAATTTATGCATTTAGCACAATGGAAAAGTGCTCAACATAGTCTGAGCGTGTTAGAATGTGGAATGGTTACCTTGCTTCCTGATCTGGTTTTCTATACACTGGTGTTTCGTGCTCATCTCCACCCTTCAGTAGACATATCGGATAGGTAGATAGCTAGTTTAAAAAACAGGAGCTCGTAGATAAATATGCATAAAACTTTGAATTCATGGAACCAAAAAAGAAACCTTTAGTAAAGCATTTGACATTGAGCAAACAAAACTGGGGCAACGGCTTTAGGCCTTTCTTTTGTCTCTGCAGTTATAGAAATCGTTTAAATGGTGTTTTTGTGTGAAGAAAGAGAGAGATAGCGAGAGAGAAAAAAAGGGAGGGAGAATGATGGGAAGGTAGAGAGAGAGAGAGACAGAGAGAGGAAGAAAGCGGTCTAAAGAGAACATGTGGAAAGTGTGCGAGGAAAACCGAGGAAAAAAGAAGGGAGGTATGTAGATAGATAGACAAATAGATAGAGAGACATAGTGAGGGGTGAGGGGGGATGCTAAAGGCAGTCATAGGAACATTCCTTTGAAAAGTTAATGCCAGGGACAATCATACACAGCGTACATTAATGGCTATGTCTGTTGACATTTCGTAGGTTCGAAACTCTTGAAAAGGTGATTAATCATGAACTAGACGCTGGCTTCCAAAATACCAAATGCAGACCGATAACAAAGAAAAGTAGACAAGCGCGATAAAACACGTCGATGGTGATTTTTTTTTAGGACGCGGTTTTTTGGGCCATGTTGCCGCCGCAATTATATATCCGATTAGTTGGACCATGTAACTTAAAGCTCTTGTTTCGCCTTTCAAACACAGCTAACCTTTACGGTTCAATTAGTTTGTCATGGCATTCAGGCATATAAATTACAACCTATAAACAAAATATTACTTTGAACAATAATGTGCAGTCAGTCGTGGTAATCAAAAAGTTCGTAATGGCTAGCTCTTACATGACCCCAACAACGCCCTAGATTATTTGGGCCACAAATGGAGTCAATTATCGGCCCGTAAAATAAAGTAACCTCCTGGATTCGTTGAGCCACAAGGCGTCAATAACTAGTGCGTTTTTTATTGTTGTTTTTGTTGTTTTTTTCTGTAAATCCGGCGCGGCCTAAGTTTCGGAGTTCTTGCATCAACATGCTCACAGGGGAATTCGAGGAGACAAGTATGTCAGTGGGTGAGTAAGATAAAACAATTACTTCCCAGAGGTTATTCGACGAGATTTGTTCTGGTCTGTTGTTCCCCGTATATCAGCTTGGAATGAGAGAGATAGTGAGATAGAGAGAAATGGAGAGAGAGAGAGAGAGAGAGAGAGAGAGAGAGAGACAGACAGACAGACAGATAGACAGACAGACAAACAGAGAGAAAGAGCTCAATCAAGCTTGCGGGCGGACAAAGTTCAACAAATTCAACCCGAACGATGATAGGTTTTTCATCGGCTCAGCAATCGGATTTTATATACAACAGGTCTTCCTGCATCACCTATCTTTATTTCTTCTTCCTTCTCAATGCCTGTCTGTCTGTCTGTCTGTCTCTCACTCACTCACTCACTCTTACTCTATTTATCTAATTGCATATACATTTTTTTCTCATTTCTCCTTTTTTCTACATCTCTCAACGTCCACAAGCTTACATTTTTCCTTGATCAAAAATAGACTGGAGATAATAAAACTTCTTTCGGACCACCGTGATATATCCTCTTTCTTCTCCTTAATCTCCGGAAAACTCTCTTTATAAGATGCAAGGGTTTGTCTGTGCCATACAATAGGCACTTATGACAGTGTCTCATTTCCAGAACCAATTATACAGAGATTTAAGATTAGGCTAAGGCCTGAATTGCTTGAACATTGGAATTAGCAAAACCAGATCTATGTGAAATCGGATTAGATTGTTGTCGAGGCGATTCGTGTAGAGCCACGTCTACCTGAGCGCTGCTGTCACGAGCACAGGCAGAGAGGTTACAAAGGGTACTCACGTAGTCAACATTACGTGTTGTGAACACTAAGGGCTCATAGTCTTAGCTCCGAGATGCCGAGTCTCGATATCAGACAATCATTCAGCCATAATATAATACGAAACGTGGAGAAGTATCATTTTGATCTATCTTCTGCATTTAGTCGCATAAGTTAGAGCAAAAGCAATCTTAAAAATATTTCTAAAAAAGGGCCTTGTTTGCGAGGTGCGTTTCGTTTGGGGTCAATTGGTTTTGTATTTAATTGTTTTTTTTTTATTTCTCAGTCAATTGTTATACACATAAGGACCATCTTGATCATGAAGCCAACTCGAATACACACTGGTAAAAAACCTAACCACTTGGCATCGAAGCTGTTTATATGTGTACACAAAATAGCCTATGTAACGTGATATTTAAAAGTACCTATCACAAGGGTTTTTTTTTCTGCCATACATTTACGCTTTTCAAAAGTCTTTTTTTTCCAGACCCAATTATACTGACATTTAATTTAAGAATCATTAATTGAACATTGGAATTAAGACAACTTAATCTTGGTGGTGTGAACCACAGAAATTGGTTTAGATTGAACATGTATGAACATTTCACGTAAGGACACTTCTACTTTAGTGTTTGCGAATACAGATTGTTAACTTAGCATCTGCATTACGCATTGGCAGCACAAAAGGCTCATAGTTTGAGCCCTTACGATCTAGATCTAGAGGTTTCTAGTCTTCATCTTTTATTTAAGACACTGGTTAAAGTTAACAACTTAGCCTAGATCTTTACACAAGCAGCTTATACAACATTTATAAGTGATATTTTAAAATACTGATCGAGCTAGACGTTCTCAAGGGCTTACACACTGACGACCAGGTATGATTTGCCGAACAAGTTGTACCTAGATTAAGAATAAGACCTGACTAGATTTTACATTGGAATAATAAGAACAACAGCTCGATGTGAAGTCAGTTTAGGTTGTTGTGTACATAGGCAATTTTTACGCAGTGCTACTTGAACCTTAGTTTACAGCAAGTACAGAGATGCTATCTACATTAGAGATTGTGAACACAAAAGGCTCCTAGTCTAAGGATCTAGGTCTGTATGGTCGTCACATTTTACTTAGTTAAAGAAATTCAGATGAGACAAAAACGGATTCTTCTTTCTTTGATAAATCTGCTCTAGAAATGGTTCTTATGGCAAAGTCTTCTTTGCCCTACGCTATCTCTCTCTCTCTCT
>BMAT01008936.1:310160-325362 GCA_019649035.1 Elysia marginata
CGGGCCTAGAAAAATAAGTAAACTAAAAAGCCCAGGGTTTTGCACACTCGGCCACATCTGTCGATTATATACGAGTAGTAGTACTAACTTTGTGTAGCCGCCCCAGCCGAAACTGTGAGTGAACGATCTTCCCAGTCTGGTAGGTTTATCACGTTACGTCAACATTCATTGCAGCGACGAGTTGAGTGTGATTGAGAGCGTGGAGTTCAATTCGAAGAAAAAAAAATAGCACCCCCGAAGTGTTGATGTTTGCTCGAAGATACGAAAAATGTCCGGGTATTTAGTTCGAGATTTCGTCCAGATTTGACCTATTAAGAGACCCGCAGTTCTGATGTTTGCTTGGGATAAAATCCAGGTTTAATAATCGAGGTTTGATTCGAACTGTTTTAAAGCTGCTACGGCGTCGAGAATAAAATAGACTTTAATTTTTTGTTGTTTTTTTTGTTGTAAAGTTTATATACTAAAGAGTAAGCGAGTCTAAACTTTTCATGCTCTCGACAATTTGTAAGTAAGACTTAGTGTGTGTGTGTGTGTGTGTTTGAAGTTGTCTTCAAATGTAATGATAACAAAAAAAATAATAAAAATTATAATAGTGATAGTAATGATAACGATAATAATAATATTAAAAATAATAATAGTTATAATAAAAATAATAATAATAATAATACCGGTAATAAATATCAATAATAGTAATAATAATAACGAAAATGATAATAATAATAAAAATAAAAATAATAAAATATAACAAAAATAATAATAATAATAATAATAATAATAATAATAATAATAACAGTAAACAATAAATAAATGAAACTTGTGTAGCGCTTTCCCTAAAACAAGCTGAAAGCGCTTCACACCATGTTTTGAATAATAATTACATAATTATATACAGTTCACAAAGGATAAAGAATATACATTGTAACATAAAACATATTCAGTCATCACTCGTTCAAAAATAGGTTTAGAATAACATATGTTTTTAGATGGCTTTTAAAATTTGACGAGAACTCTGCACATTTGAATTCACATGGAAGGTGTTCCCATTTTTTTCCTTGGGTGTTTTTTTTAAGTAGTTTTGCATGCTGTTTTTAAGCAGTTATGCGTGGTTCTAGCAGACATACCGGCTCTCTGGCCTAGAGATAAGACACTCGCTCAGAGATCGGGAGGTGCGTGGTTCGATACCCGGCCGAGTCAAATCAAGGACTTCAAAATTGGTATCAGCAACTAATCCGCCTAATGTCTGGTATTATGGATTTAGTGTTAAGTCTGGTCAGCCTGGTGTCAGGATAATCTGACTGGGGTTGGTGTATGCAAGCGCTCCTTACATCACAGTGTGGCATCACGCTTTCAATTGTCCCCAGCGCCGTCTCTGTTATAAACTCGAAGTTGATTGGGACGTTAAAAAATAGTTATCTAGACTAACCTTACAAATTCGACGACGGCAACATTTTGAGCCAATTATTTTGTATCCTCTCGACGTCATTGAGCGCCATAAGATTTATGCTTCCAGCTCCATTTCTTAACTATACTAATCGTTTGTGGACCCAAACTATTTGTTAAGTTGTATCCATCGGGATGTTGGGTATAAAGTAGTCTAAAGCGACCCACAAATCTACAAGTCTACTTGATGAAGTCGCTGGGTGCAAGCCAATTTTTCATTTTTTTTTTTGTTGTAAAAATTAAAATAAAATTGATCTTATCCTAAGAGGGCCGACCCTCTCAAATTTTATTGAAACATATAGATATGAGTGTCACCTACTCACCATGGCGTGTCGGGTCTGTATTTCGACGGCCTAGGATGAAATAAAAATAAGTGAGGATCTTTTGTTCAGTGGTATTTTTCATTTATTTTGTTTGCTCCATTCTTTCTGTCTTTTTTTCTTCATGTACATGTAGCTTTCTCTTTAGTGGTTAAAAGCTAACAAAGTGTCTTTGTACTTGTTGTTTCTATGTTTAGGTGTTTCCCTGTTATGTTTTCGTGTTCCTTTTCTATTCGATAGCATTTCTTTTTCTCCAACAACTCTTCTATCCCCTCGTCTGTTTCTCTGCCTCTCTCTGTTTTTCTCTATCCGTCTCTCTCTCTCTCTCTCTCTCTCTCTCTCTCTCTCTCTCTTTCTCGTAAACACATACTTTCGTCCGCTCTCTATCACTCTTGCTCTTTCGCTGATTATTTAGATGTCTATTGATTATCTGCCTGCCCTTGCGATAATCATTTATACCTCTGTTCTAATATCATGTTTTGTGAGGTAAATGGCACTCATAAAATATTGAATCAAATTATTTGAATAAGCACTTTATAATAACTATTGTTTTTGCTAAATGCCACAACACAAGTTCAAGCTTCTGCGAATATCAATAACCTACATAATACAGATGAACCGTACGAGAAGCTCATGTGACGTAATTTTGATAGTTTGTCTTTAGTGGAAATCTGATTTCATTTATAACTTGTAGGAATGAATACTAGGTTTGCCAGCCATTTGACTTTTAATGGCGCGCATTACTGTTGAGGTAATGGTTTTGGTGCATAGATTTTGTATATGTGTCAATCGGTCTATTTAATTATCTTTCTCTCTATCTCTCTCTGTTCCTCTCTCTGTCGCTCTATCTCCCTCTCCATCTATTCATCTTTTTACCGAGACATGTCTATCGCTCCACCTGACTCCATAATTATTGATATGCCCACCTAATCACTATTCATTGATTATCCAATGTAACTCATTTACCTACATTTTTAATTTTATGACTATAATACGGCAATCGATCGCCAATATATATGTCAGTCTGTTTACCTAGGTATTTTTGTCTACCCTTTGACTTTAATGCACTTTGTCCTCAAAGGGGAAGTTAATTGAGTAGAAATTATCGTAGTCCAGTTGAATGACTATTTCTCTTTCTTTTCTCTCCCTTTGATTGGTATTTCATTTTACTTTTGCTTATGAGTCGATACCAGATTATCAGTTTCTTGGATACGTTGAATGGAGTTAAACAGTTATCGATTTATAATGAGAAATTCACGACACTTATCAATCAGAAATCTTGTTAATATAATCCACAATAATTTTCTTTTAAATTTTCTCAAAAAAAAACAAACAACCAAAATGGTTAAGAATGTACAGATAGTTATTTTACTTTAAGGAGCAGCCACCGCCATCTTCGGAATAATAATTGTCTAGCATTATGTCCAAATGAGCCGTTAGTTTAATGGTTTAGTTTTGATATGCTTTTAAAGTTTGGGTGTTCAGACGTCATTTTTTATATCGAAGCTAAAACCATTTCTAAACAGTTTTCAAACTAAATTCATGTTTGAATGTTCGTTTTTTATGTACTTCATTTTAATTGTTATGGTTGCTAAGGCATTAATTCATTAATAGTGGTCTAAACTTTAAATGATATTTACTCCCTTTTCTGAAAGTTCATGAGTCCTAATCCTGCCGAATTGAAACGGCTTCATATCGAAGCACGATAGAACTTTTTCGTTCGTTGTATTTGAAAGTAGAGAAAATAAGCTTTAAAGTGATACTACTATTAACTCAATATTTTCCAGATTCTACTCAAAACTCATTTGGACTCATTGAAATACAATTTTTTTCATACCAAAAAGCCAATGCAATCAAGGTTGTCTCGCAGTTTAAAAGAAGAAAAAACAAACAAACAGAAGTGGGTAATTATGTAGTTAAAATGGGGGTAAACCATTTTTTCTACTCGTTGAATTTTTATAAGGTGCTGTCTTGTGAAGAAATGTGACTGTAGAAGAAAAAAAACTGTAAACAGCGAGTCAGACAATTTTTCATATCGAGTATACAAACAACAAAAACAAACAAAAAAAAAAGACTTGAATATCCTACAAAACCCTTCACTGTCAACATAAAAGACAGGAGTTCTAGTACTGCCTTGTGACGCCCGGCACGAAAACTTAAAACATGACTGGAGGGTTTTATTTTACACATTTTTTTCTTCTTCTTATTTTTCCTATTATTACTCTTTTCAACTTCACCAACCGATCGATTCCACGAGGTCTATAATATCGCACGTGTATGTTTTATCCATTTCTAGCAAACGACTTATCTTTTGTCGTGTCTGTAATTTTCATTTTACATCTATACATCTCTTTGTCTATATGTCAATTTATTTATCTTATTATTATTTATGTCTAATAAAACGTATAAATGCATAGTTTTTACTTCTTCCCAATTTGAACATTTCAAAGCTTCACGCTTCTTGCCCTCTCCAGGATGGAGGCTTGGACAGGCTCGTTTTGTCTCTTCACCATAGCAAGAAATTCTGTTTGTGAACTCGGTGAGAAAAGATTTCCTCCGCGTACACGGAGAATCTTGTTTCGTCATGCGAATATTTCCTCTAGGCATAGAGCGCAAGTCTTTTTTTTTTTAATTTTCTGGAGTGTATTGATTTACATTTTTTTATTATCTCGCATTCATTTATGTGGTCTGTGTTTCATTTTGAAGATTTCATTTATGTTTGCTAAGTGTGGGAGCCCACTGGACATTGCCTTGCAGAGTGCATAATACCTTTAAGCTTTAGTATCGTAGATTGAAATAATATAGTAAACAAAGGACATGTATAGGACTAAAATAGAACACGTTTAAAACCAGATACAACCTACACAAGTCATCTTTCAAAGAGGAGAACAAAAAAGGGAGCTACCATAAGCCTTGATATATAGGACCAGGAAGGCCTATCCATACTTGTATTATACTCACGCTCTTCAAGTTGAGCTATGACCTTGTGATGTTATTCCATCACAAAACCTATAATATAATTTATCTTCGTCCATCCACGGAGATTAGTCAAAGAGTAAATCAAGCTTCTGTACTGATAGATTAACACAATTAAAGGACTAGTAGTGTATTTCAACTTAACGGTATACACAAGAGAGAACTCGATAACTGCTCCTTAACATTAGTCTTCACCTCCTGTAACTGCTACTGTCCGTCATTGAGAGAGATCCCCCACGCCATCGGGGGATACTGCTTCAAATTGGTCTCAGACTCATTTCAGGGGTAGTTTGTCTTCCTCGTAATTACCAAAATAGTTGCCTCTCAAGGTCTCGTATATAAGGACTCCGAGGCGAAAGTCTGGAAGAGTGCTTGCCAATCAGGAGGATCACATAGTTGTCGTGATGTTTTCGATCAAAACGAAGCAGTTGTCTTAACATTAAAGTGTGTGTGTGTGGTAGAAAACGTTTGTTGAAAACAAAATTAATCTATATCAATGTTAAGTCTCACTCATTCACTCAATCCTCTATGAGCCGCCTGGCGCTTGAGGCAGGTGAAGAGCTCTTGGTCGGTCTGCTGCAATTAGTGGGGCCGTTTCTAAGGAAAGACCTCTTTCTTTCAGGTCCCTCTCCATCGTCCTCCTCCAGGTCTCCCTTGGCCGTCCTCTGCTTGTTTGTCCCTGAGGGGTCAACCGCAGGGCTCGCAGTATCAGGGATTCTTGTGGCCTTCTGCATACATGCTCCAACCATCTCCATCTTCTTTCTCTAATTATGGTGTTTAACGGCTCCAGCCATGTTCTTCCTCTCAGGTCTTCGTTCTTGAGGATATGTCTCAGGCATTTATTTTGGAAGACTTCTAGTCTCTGTTCTAGAGATGTTGTCATCTTCCAGCACTCGGCTCCGTTCAAATGTTGAGTCGAATTCTTCGATATTGATCTTACCAGCCCTTCGGTAGTTGTCAATCGCTGGTCTGAGTCTTAGTAGATTATTGTAATTTTCAAATGATTTTCGTTGAGTCACAGAACTCCTCTTAATCATCAAAATTTTGTTTTAAATAAATTGGTGTATTTCCGGCTGTAACTATATATACGTCTTGTATGTCTTTTTAGGGGTTTTGTTTGTTTAAAATAATACTTGTGTAGTGTTATGCATCAATCTACCCACAAAACTTTTTAGGTACGGAGTGAGGCTGTAGAAAGATATCTTCCTGAGAAAAGACTAAAGTATGAGACATGCCTTTCATGTCGAGGGGCTTTGTCGAAATGAATATTTACCTATATGACGACCAAAACTATACCTTGTTGTGTGAGCAAGTACCTTCGTGTTGCCTACAGCCTTCCAATACTTGCATAAAAAAATAAAGCAGCTTTGCCCCTTTCTTCGTTGAAGACTTAATCTCTGAATAGATAGTTAATCTCTGAATAGATATGGCATTCCTCTATAACCATACTTTTCCATTCTACCTTTGCTTACATTTTCTAATCTAAATACTTCGAAGTATCTTTAAGCCAAATGTTAAGCCGAACATAATATTATGAGAAATTTCAGAAGTTCCTAGCAAACCCGTTTAATTCAGTATACATTATACTGGATGATGCCTCCTAAGCCTATGTTGTGTTTATTACAGCACAGCCATCTCATTCGAAATATATGCTTGCCAACATGAATCTGTGTACTATGCTAAAAGAAATAAGTGTAAAAATTAATTCCGGTAAAGTAGATAATTATGCATTCTATCATAATATACGATAAATTACTCATGTATGTCTTAAAATCAAACAAGAGGCTTAAAATATATATAGAAAGTATGGCATAATGCCTATGATGCCCACAAAAAACATTAAATTGTGATGGGCAAACTGCTTAGAAAAAGATTGACTTATAGCTGTTCATGTTTGAATGAAAAGGCAGGTCATGTAAAAGGTGGGTTTACACCTTTCTGAAATGGCATGCCAAATCAGAATAAAAATCAGAACGCAATTTGTTTAGCACTCGAACGAGTAGATTATCCCCCGATATTCCATTCCGTTCTGATTTTTTCGGTAGATTCTCACACAAAGAGTAAGAGTAGAGAGATTTCTAATTTTTTTGGAGAATCAGAACGTGCAGTGCATTGTAAGATAGATAATCATCTTGACATTCAAAAACCTCTAACAAAATGGCGGTTTCTTTCACCAATGAATCGGGCTCGGCTTTGCTTCTGACATCCATACATAAAAAGAAAATGTCAATCAACTGAAAAATTAATGTTTAGCATATTGTTTTGAATGTAAAGCCATACTTGCGGGAATCACGCAATATTCCTACATTGAGATATAGATCTAGATGTAGTTGACGCATAAGGCTCAGAGCTAGATTAGATCTAAATCATAGGGGTGGCCTAAACTTCGTTTCGTTCATTTTTTTTCTGCTCCGTTTAAGAGCTCCACAAAAAATGAGCGGAATCAGATCTGCAGAACAGAAATTTTTGTTCTGATTCAACCTGGAAAATATCATTCTGATTGTCCGTTCTGAATTCTACCGTGTAAACCCACATTAAATAAAATATGTTTTTGAATATGAAGGTTTAGGCCTCTTCAGAAGGATAGCACGATCAATTCTGTCGATCGATGTCTCCTAGACCTGAGGGATGTCTCACGCCAGGTCTGACTCGTGGCTGAGGTGCTGGCGACCTAGTATTATTGCTGGCAATTGGCAAACAGGCTCTTAACTCCAGCTGCGAGGGCCCTAGGGGCTGCGCTGATCCGCGAAGATTCTGCGACCGTTCACGAATGGCATCTCGTGGTCCTGTCTGTGACCGGCATGTTGTGGCGTAATGAACTCTCTGTGCCGTGAAGAATCACAAGAGCCTGTGCCTGGAGGGACAGCCACCGTCGGCAGTTCATCAGTTCAGGAGATGTCCGCGAAAACGGGAATGTGTGTGTGGTGGCAAAGTGAGAAAAAGTTACAGAATCCACGTGGTTATGGTGGCACCTTGAGAAGGCTTCATACGTAATGAGACACAAGGGGATACCGCACTGGGTATAAGCTTTTACTAACCTTGCGTCATGACAGTTCTCAATAATTCTGCCGCTTTAAGGAAAAAGATAGTATGTGCAGAAATTGCAACATCGGGTGTTTTTTTTATCAGCTCAATAGAGTGAAAAGAAGCGCATCTTTCTGCCCAGGTTAGAGTTTTCTAGCCCGACCGATTCTTGCGTTAACTTAATTCTAAATTTGTTGTATGAACGAAGTTTGAGTAAACTGATGTCGATTTTTTGGTTGTCCTGACAAATTGTCTCTTGTGGACATACGATAGTTTTAAACACATACGATAGTCTTGTTTAAAACGGTAGAATTGCCAAAACCCTTTCAGCGTTTACACTCAGGTACCGTTTTAAATGCCCTAGATCAAACTACCGTACTCCCCGCGGCTGATTGCAAGGTCAAGTTATTTCAACTGATAAATAGAGTCGTTTAGTAAATACTACAGCAATGATATTTATTATCTTTTAAGTTGATGTGGCTTATCAGAAGATCTGAAGTAAGAGGAAAATGTGGTTTCAGAATAGAGGAAGCTTTGCATTGTTTTTTTTTATTTATTGTTGCTTTTTGTTTGGTTGTGGTAGATATAATTATGATTCAGCGAAGAGAACAATAATAATACCTCAGGAGCTTAACACCTGGGGATGAGATTTTTAAAAACTAAAACACAAATTTTCTTTTAACTTTAAAAGTTAATGTTAAAGTAAGCGTCTTGGGAAAAATCTATGAGGACTGAGGAGTTGAAAGCAATTAGGTGTATCATTTTGTTTGTGTTAACCAAATCGGTACTGAAGTCAATTGCTTTCTTGTGAGAACGATAATTTTGTGCTCTATCCTCATTCCCCCCCCCCAAAAAAAAAAAAAAATAAAAAAAAACAAAAAAAAACCACACAAGTTGAGTTCGATCCTTGAGTACAAACATTAGGCCATAAGAGACAAGAGTCAGTCTACACGTAAACAAACTAGTTCCAATGAGAGTTCCAACGATTTACCTATCTCCCTTGAGTTGTTTTTTTTTTTTTAGTTGGGGCAAGTGTTTTTTAAACTTGTATGAAAGACAATTTTATTTTTCGAAGCTTTTTGAGACTTCATCTTATTTTTAGAGGCGCTGTATAAATCTAGATAATAGTATTATTATCATTATTAATAATAATTATTATTTTTATTATTACGTAAAAACTGAACTAATACTTTGTTGTTATGGGTCTGTCCAAAGCAATGCATGGGGCGAACAGACCATGAACTCTGCGTTCATTGAACCCCTTATTGATATACTGGGGGTATTTTACAAGCCCAATTCCACTTCAAAGGTGCTCTCAGGGCTTGGGTCCCAATGACAATTTACGGGCTGCCACCCAGAGACTAGCGGGGATACCATGACTTAGCCTCAGCCGGTCACATTATACTGAAACCGACCCAACCAGTAGGGGCCCGGACTGTGCTCGGCTGTGTTTCGAACCCGCGACCTCTTGGCCACGGAGCGAAGCCACTACCAACTGAGCTATCTAGGCCTTCAATATATGGGGATGGGAGGGGGGTGGAACAGGTAGGTCGAGGTCGATTTTGAGGTAAGTTCTTTATTGGTCTACACAACGGATTGCCATATATGATGATATATCTCTATCATAAAAGTTGAGGACCATCACGTAACAGTTCTTTTTTTTTAGTTTTCCAAGATGAAAAGACGAAATAGAAAGACAGAGAGATAAGAAATAACGGAGGGGGGGGGGGGCGCAAAGTGACCCACACTTTAGGCCAAAAAAGCGAGAGAGCAAAATAATTAAGAGAGGATGCGCTGTCAATTAGTTTAACTGCATGTGCAACATTATATTTATTTGTGAGTTGTATGTTTCATTTTATTTTATAAGCATGATAAGCATGCATAACTAATGTAATACTTGAGGTTTATAAACAGGCTTCTGTTATCTGTAAGGAAATAATGCATTGAAAAAAAAACCAACGTGCCAGGGAGGGATTAATCAAGAACATGTATCTAATTTTATATACCAATGCAAATGTAGTGACTTTGGACTTAATTTGATGCCATTGTCCGTTTTATGGGATCGAATATCAACAACGTCGGTGTAAATATCACATTGAATAAAATATGCTGAACATCATGGTGACCTCATGTCGTGGAAGTCAGATCATCTCACCCGACGGCTGCAGGGCTGTATGGCCAGGCTAGAGACCTGCATAAAACTGTATCATCCAACTAGAGGACCTGATAGATACTGCAAAATACGAAATTATCGGTGGGAAGGTGGGAGAAATTGGAGAAGAAGAAGAAGAAGAAGAACAACAACAACAACAACATTAAGAAGAAGAAGAAGAACAAGAAGAAGAACAACAACAACATTAAGAAGAGGAAGAAGAAGAAGAAGAAGAAGAAGAAGAAGAAGAAGAAGAAGAAGAAGAAGAAGAAGAGGAAGAGGAAGAATAAGAAGAGGAAGAAATAAATTTGTTTTTCTAAGACCATCAATATCTTTCCAATAAGCGGCAACAACACTAAGGAAAAGTAAATTCCATGTCAACTTGCAAGTAAAATAAATTGGCCGTTTTTTTTTTTAATTTTTTTATTTTTTTTTGGTTTGTTTTGTTTTGTTTCATTTTATATTGATGTTGCACTTAATGTGTGTTTCTTTATCTTCACAAGTCTAGTTAAACTGGTCTGCACTTTATGCAGGATTTTTGTTGGTTTTTTTTTTGGTTCGTTTGTTTGCTTAGATTTACGCAACACAATTTCTAATATTTATGTCACGCACTGTAACCAGAATTTTCTGATGGATAATATATTGCATATGTGAATCGCAAATCTCTGTTATTGAACAAACAAAAATTCCAAAAAATTTTACTGCTGTCTGGGCCACTTTAAACAAATTTTTGGACATAGATCTGGGACAATCCGGCCCCATCGTTTGCTGCTTGCGTCCAGCCATCTAAAAAGCATTTTCTAGCTGAGCTCAGGAAATCGAGGGCGACGGAGCAATAAGGAGAGCGAGATTAAAAATTAAGACGTTTGCTGGCACGCAATCTGCCCCACTTTTCGCTCTCAAATCAAAATATTGTTTGGGTCGGCCCCGTCCTCTCCCCGGCTGGAGATGTACCGGTAGGTGAGGATGCACGCAATATGTCCATCCCTGGAGGGTGAATTTCACGTTCACTATGACTCGAGGTCCATTGATCAGCCGTATGCTGGAGAGAGACTGGGCGTAGTTTAATGAGAAGTGGCTGCTGTAGATAGAAGAATTTGTGAAGAGAATTTTTTTTTCGTGCAATATATTAGATAACTCAAGGCTTTGAAAATTCTTTGTGGCCCTCTCATGGCAGACCCTCTATCTTAAGATGCAGGGTGCTTACTGCCTCATGGTTTAAGATGTCTTTAGGAACCCAGAGTGGCACCATGTCAATGTGAATGGTTTGAAACCACCGCTCCGTTGGTAATCGCTTCTTAAATTAATGTCAGAGTTGTAAAATATTAGTGTCGAAGATGCTAAAGCTAACAGGTTTGATATCAAGGCTGAAATGTAAAACAGCCGGGAAGCTGGAAGGAAAGTCTCGCGACTGTTTCTGCATGTCAGACCCATTAAAAAGAAAGTGTTACGGAGAGGCGCTGTAACTCACCTTTTCAACCGTTCGGTATTGGGAGGCTTTCTTGATTAATGGTTTATATTTAAGCGGGTGCCTTGGAAGAATTATTTGGAAAGTATTGGCTATATAATGATTGACTTGACTTATAGTAAGAAAAGAGTGTTTAGTATATAGCGTCTAATCCACTAATGCTCTAAGCCTTTTACATTAGTGTCATGTTTGTTGCAGGTTACAATAACTACAGAGAATGGTGAGGTTTTCTTGGGTGGCTACGACTTTGCTGGTGAGAGTTACGCGGCGCGCATGAGACAAATGAATCCATTATGCCTGAAAATTTTCCCATAATAGCTACACTGGGTTCCTCTGTGGCTTTGATGAAGGCGGAGAGTCTTGAGGAGAGGAGGGAGGTGGGGGCAGAAAATAATTTCTTCATGACTGGACAAAAATAATATCTCGGAAGTGAAGAGCCTTTTTTTATTAACGACTCAATCCAAAAGTGCCCTAAGCAGCCTTCATAGGTTCCTCGGCAGTCCTTTACGAACCAAATTACCATCTGAACACACAGAGGATCGGCAGCTAAAGCACATCACTCTAACATACCGACAAGGTCTTTTACTGAATATATCTGGATATTCATTTAACGCCTAAGTGAGACTAGGAAAATGCTCAAATAACCTTTCCCAGGTACTAAACTTCGACCTGCGAAGACGGGGCTCAAATCCCCGATCTCTCAGTTTGTCTACCACGAGAACACGAGGCCACAATGATGAAGTCTGTAAGAGTTTGAAAATTGTCCGGTCGTATCAGGCAATTATACAAGCAAATCCCGACATGTGAATTGTTCCGTAAGGTTGCATCGCCCAAGCGTTTTCTACAGGATTTTCCCCACATGAATGATAATTACATTGTTGCAAAATGAAATTAAACAAATGAGAAAATTACTGTAATAAGACAGTGAATATTGTCCAATTGTCCGCTTCTGCCATTCATCTTCTGACCGATAAACCTAACGTCCATCCCCTTAGGTCTCTATCTATACTTCTCATCACTGATCAGTGTGCCTTCTGTTGTCGCTTTTAGAAAAAAAGTAAAGTTATCTCTCTTTTTTTGGACCCGCTTTCTTTAGGTTTGCTGAACTCCGACCTTTTCTCGTCTCAATCGATCACTACATTACAATGGAATTCAGTCTTAAACAAACGATAATATTAAAACTTGAGCTGGTGGGCCGTTTCCGTCGATTTAGATTGACGTCAACCCGCAAGTGCGCTGTTGTTTTGTATGGTATCTTTCTTCCCTTCTTTATCCCTTCTTCTATTTAATTGACAACTACCTCGTTGATATCTTTTCCTTTTCCAGCACATTATCGTTAAATAAAAAAAGCGGTTTGGTTTAGCTGAGACAAGAAATGCGGATGATAGTTGTAATTCATCTGGCGGGTGGAGGGGGGCGGGCGGGGGGGGTGAATTTTAAATGTGTTATGAAATAATCATGTGTGGACGTCCGTGTGTAATGCTTTAAGCCCAAAAGGGTGTTTTTCCAATCAAAACCTTACTCGTCAAATCGCGTCTCTTGATACAAAATTGACCGCGCGCCCCTCTCTCTGTCTCCCTCCCTTCTTTCTTCTTCTTCTTCTTCTTCTCACTCTCTCTCTCTCTCTCTCTCTCTCCTTCTCTCGGTCTACCTCTCCCCTGTCTGTTTATCTCTCCCATCCCGCTCTGTCCTTTCTTTGATCTATAAAATATCTCTAAATCTTTCTTTATTTGTATATTACTATTTTGTCTGTACACGTTTTAGTACCTTTAGATTATGCGTGGTCCTACTTATAAGGAAGAAATATAGAAACATCCAGTTTGACCTCAGGTCACCTTAGCTATTCCATGCACGAAAGTACTTTGGCGGAAGAGACAATTAATTTTACTCTCCTCCGCCATGCTCTAACAATGTCATTCCAAGCTGACAATAACAGTAGACTGTGTTGTTAAGAGGCGAATCGATTTTATCAGTTGTTTCCGTATCAAACCAAGGTACCTTATCGCTCGTTTCTGTACCAAACCAAATTGTTTTGTTTCTTGTTTTATATACCAAGCCGACTTCTTTCTTTCTTGTTTCTTCACCAATCTGATTTCAATCAGGCTTTTCTTTTGTCTTTATTTGTAACCGTAAGCTTTGCCATTCCGTTGCCTTCATTGGACTGTGTCGAGCCTAACTCAAAGTAATTGTTTACTGCACTTCTTGTTTAGCTGTAAGTGAGTATGTTTACAAGTCGAAACAGATGGCAGCATCTACCCCCAAATATAAAATTTGGCCCCTGTTTTTTTCTGCAATCGCTAAGTTTTTGCATAATTAGTGATTTCTTTTTAAAGGTTCCCCATTTGTATTTCTTTTACAGAATGTTCACATTTTTTCCACAATTTCAGGTTATTTTACACAATTTCAGGAAGTTTCCATCTTCTAATTGCATGACAGTGCCTTAGGTGCTTAATTTTTCCCACATTTATAGATTTTCTTTGCATGAAGAGTGAGGCCAGCTCTTTAATAAAAAAAGCACAGCGAAAAAGATCGTCGCTTGTTTCTTCTGTTCAATTTTGTCTTAGTAACTCTGGGTTATCAAATTTAGGAAAACTCCTTAGTTGTCGCAATAGGTGTCAACATTTATCCTTTAATTTTAAATATTTTGACTTTATTGCTAGTAGCTATGATAATAGAGACGATGCTTTATCGGCCCGCTCAGGAGGACAAAGCCAAAAAGGGAGGAAATCCAAACGTCTTCTGTAAATCCCGACTCGGTGTCAGGATCATGTGACTGGGTGTGGTGTATGCAAGCGCTCCTAACACCACAGTGTGGCAGAACGCTTTCAATTGTCTCAAGCGCCGTTTCTGATATAACCTCGAAGTTGACTGGGATGTTAAAACTTAAAAAAAAAAAAACCAAATCTGTAAACTAAAACCCACGATACCTATGGGTGTTTTTACGTCACACGTTATCGTCGTTGGCGCGTAAGGTCTCTAATAAAAGGTTTTTGTTGTGTATCAAAACAACAAAGAAAATCAACAAAACTAAGCTTTTCATGTTATGCATACACGGAGAACTGACGTAAATCGTGTGTTATGGTGTGAGTGTGTGTGTTGCTTGTTCTTATGCCTGTGTAGGATGGGCGTATCGACGACGACGACGACTAGATCTAGTATTACCATAAGGCTTCCTCATTAGTTTCGCCGACGGAATCATTCGCTCCGGCGGTTATTACTGCTTCGCTGGTTGATGCCATCAGCTCGTTCTAGCAGTGTCTCAACCACGTTTTTTGAGGATTTCTACGTTTCCCATGTCTGACAAACCTCAGAAACAAATAAAAATTGTGCACGGTCGGTGCTGCTGCCGCTGTTGTTGTTGCTGTTGCCGTTGTTATTCGTTATTTTTGTTGTTGTTGTTGTTCCACAGAAACAAGGAAAAACCACTCTTGGGGATTTCTACGTTTGTTAAGTCGAAAAAAAAAAAAACAACAAAAAGGAGAAAAAATGTTTTCTTGGGCAATACTGTTGTTATTGTTTAGTTTGCGTTTTTTTTTCATTTTTGACGCGCACAGAAAAGGAAAAACGCATTTTACAGGCATGTTGGATCTGCTTTCACTTGATGTATTCATTAATTCAGAGCCTCGAGGGAGAGGCCAAACATAGTGCAATACAAAAAGTAATGTCCCCAACGCATTTTATCTTCTTCATTCCTGTTTTTTAGTTCTTGTCTTTACGCTGCCGTTTTTTTGCATTGAAACTCAGGGGTTAGATTATTTGGGTCTTTTCGCTTCTTTTTAATTGATGCAGTGTGTTTTTATTTCTTTCTTTTTTTTTTTTTAC
>BMAT01008949.1:3558-17513 GCA_019649035.1 Elysia marginata
AAGCTATATACATGAAATTTGGTACACTGAAGGATCAAACCTTTGGGAAATTCCCATTGAAATTTTGTGGCTCTATGTTCAACGGATACAAAATAGCATTTACTTATCTGAAGTCCGTTGGAGCAAAACGGCCGGCATAATAGAAAGCTCACCGGCACACCAAAATTTTTCAAGATATGACATCCGGGTCATCATAAAATTTTCTGTTATTTTGGGAAAAGATGCATCATGCATTCACAAAGATCTAGTGACTGTTTTAGGAGAAAATGCTCCTTCTATTCAGACGGTAAGAAAAAGGGTAAAAGCTGTTTCAGAGGGACGAGATGACATGGAAGATGAACCTCGTCCTGGCCGACCTGTGACAGCATGCGGGGATGCAAACATTTCTAAAGTTCTCGTTTCATTGAGTGATGACAGACAAAAAAACTTGTGAGGAGATTTCTACGGAAACATCGATGTCTAGAACGTCCGTGTTCAGAGTTCTAACCAACAAACTGAATAACAATAAGAAGTTTTCAAAATGGGTTCCACATTTGCTGACAGATGAGCAGAAGGAGTAAAGGGTCAATTTTTCCAGAAACTTTTTTGCGGAGATTTCAAACTAAGCAAAATTACTTTTTGGGTCGGATAATTACCGGTGATGAGACTTGGGTGTATTCCTGGGATCCTGAAACAAAGTGGCAGTCAGCCGAATGGAGAGACTTTGATGAGCCTCGTCCAGAGAAAGTTCGACGCAAACAAGGGGCTCTCAAGGTCATGCACATGATCTTTTTTGACATGAATGGTGTGATTCTGTGCTGGCCTGTACCTATAGGCACCACAATCAATGCACAGTACTACAAGAAGGTGCTGCAAGACAAACTCAGACCTGCCCTTCGAAAGAAACGACACAGGCCGTTGGAGTCAGGCATCTTGTTTCACCACGACAATGCGCCAGTCCATACGGCCCGGGCAGTGACAGACGTTGTGGCTGGCTACAAGTGGGAACTGCTGGAGCATCCTCGCTATTCACCTGACCTTGCTCCCTGCCATTTTTACCTATTTCCTAAAATGAAAGAACATCTTCGCAGCCTGCGATTTGAAACAGAAGAGGACATTATTCAGGCTACGAAAGTAGCAGTAAAGAACCTGGACAAATGTTCTTACGTCACTGCATTTAAAGACTGGTTACAATTGATAGAGAAATGCGCCAACAATGGTGGATGTTACGTTGAATAGGTCAGATATTAAAGGCAATCTGTGCCAAATTTCATCATCTTATGCCTCTTGGTTGTTGATTTATGGAGATGGGAAACTTATTTATGAAACGGACCTCGTATTAGTAAAAGCAGTAATAGCATTAGGGTTAGGAGTTAGAGTAGTAGTTGTAGTAGCAGTATAAATAGTAGTAGTAGTAGTAGTAGTAGTAGTAGTAGTAGTAGTAGTAGTAGTAGTAGTAGATGTGGTAGTAGCAGTAGTATTAGCAGCATTAGCAGCAGCAACAGTGGTGGTGGCAGTGGCAGCATGACAGAAGTAGAAGGAATAGTATAAGTAATTAGTAATCATTATAGCACCTAGCAGTACACCGAATCCTGTCCTAGTAACTTAGAGACTATTGAGAGTAGTAGACATATGTGATCACCTTGTGCAGTGGATACTTAATGAGCTTACTCTTTCACAAAAACAAGGCTTAATCCAAAATATTAATAACAGCATTATATATAGTATATTACAGTTGGCCTTTTTAATAAAAAATTTTTTTTTTAACTTTGCATCATCCAAGGCAATTTTAAATTGTAAGAAAAGAAATGTTTGAAATGGCTATTCAGCTCACTTTAAATGTAGCACATGAATTAGTGGCTATTGGTTTCATTTTCAAGGTTTGGCGTTAGTACTGATTCCTTTTCTGTGGGTTTTATTTAATAGTATCTGGTCCAATTTACCAAGATGCATTTAAAAATTATTTTTAAGTACTTTTTATTATCAAAATAAAAAAAAGCTTTTAAAATTAAATAAAACAAATTGTAAATTCAATTTGTTTTGGAATTTATCAATAACTTTATAATAATATGAAACATTTTCTGTTTTGTTAAGGGTCTGAGGAAGGTTCGATTCTTGTTTTCAATATACTATCAAAAGGAACGGCTGTTACCTTGGCAGATACGTTGAAAAGTAAGTCAAGTTAGATTTTGTAGAGGATACATTTTTACTAATGCATAATTCTGTCCTGTATTGTGTAGAATTGTTAGGTTTACAATCTTATTTGTAGCTTCCATCAAAGATACATAAAATTAATTACAAAACTTAAAATCAACCTTGAATGAAAAGAGTGCTAAATTTCATAGTTTTTATGGATATACAAGGATAGGAAAAGATAATGTCAAACATGCCCAGCCGAACACCTGTTTAAGGGGAACATCTGTAGTTGCAACCTTTTTTCTTTGACTCCCTTTCATTTTTCTATATTTTCATGTCCTGAAGGCGACGACCTTACCAAAGTGACTGCATGCAGCTTTTTTATCTGAAGTTAGTCTTTAAAATCTCTTTAAAAAAAACTCTGCAACACGACCACTCTTGACCTGAGAAAAACCTTGCACGTCCCTTCCTATTGCCACCTCACTACTCAACAGGTGTACTATAAACCTATAAATTAAATGCTATGCGGCAACCAAATGCGTAGCCATGATTGAACTGATACACATGTAGGTGGTGACAAGGCAAGGGCAAAAGTGTGCCCCTCCTTCTTTCACATCTCCTTACCCTGCGCTTTGTTGATAACTTAGGGCCCATTCTCTATTAGAGAATTTAGCTGCAGCCGCAAAAATGGAGGATGAAGCTGTGTAGAAGTTGTTATGAGACAATCATAGACAAGTGGTCGCCAGTTTATCACACCTGTCAACACTGGCAGTGTTAAAGACATGATTGATCTCAATTATCACTGCTTGGAATAGAAATAAAAAAAAAAAGAAATGTCCTTGTGTTGAAAAGATAAGCTTTAATAAAATGCCAAAATTGGCTTGGCATGACATTGAACTTCTGAATTAACATATAAAAAACCTTGAAAATTTTATCTTCTTCATCAGTTGCATTGAGAAGCAAGCAAGTTGTTTGCTACATAAACAGAGAAATGAAAAAAAAATGTGTTGCCCACCGCAACCAACTGTCCATCACGACCATAATTGCTATTGATCTTCAATGGTTGCCTCAGACAGTATCAACTGTATTTTACAAAATTGGCTGTGTTTGATAGCTTTTTTTATGTGGCTATTTTCAATTTGGGAGCAACTCGTCTTTGATAAGTTTAATTGTCTACTCTGTATTTGTATGTCATTTATTCATTGCAAGGGACTCCATGCTATAAGATTGGCCAGTAAATTCTCTTAGGTCAAGATCTTTTCATTATCACTCTGTAGGAATTAACGCTACCATATTGTTATCTAGCAGACACCTAACAGTATTTTAAATTTCTCCACTATCTATGAATGAAGTTGGATATAATTTTCAAATAAACGCTTATCTCTCCAGAACACTCTGCTCCTCTCAGTGATCTGGCATCTGACGGGGAGACGATGGTCAGTGCGGATGAGCTGGGTTCAATTATTGTTTGGAAGCAAGGAGGTTCTTGCTTGTCAGTTGTTGTGAACATAAGGGGATCAGGGTGAGACATGAGTTGTGGTTGCCTTTTGTTTATGTTTGTCTTGAAATGAAAAGTGCTAAACAGTTTTCCAAGACACTTATTTATTTTGTCTTTCTTGGAGTCAAGTAACTTGTATTTTACAAAATGTTGATCCTATTTTTTAAGAGATAAATTTTGTAAGTTTAATTTGTCTTTAACTAATGATCATTTGAATTTTAAAGTTAGGTCTGATTCAAAATTAACAACCTTTCTTCATTTCTTGCTTCTTTGTAGACCATGATTGGTTTTTTATGGAATTGGAAATTTATTTAGTATAAGCAATTGAGGAAGGGGGAAGAAGAAGAAACAAACACAATAAAATAGGCCAATAGGTTTTTTTTTTTTTAATAAGAAAAGGATATTTAAATCTGTGTTTAAATACTGCCTTTGCATAAAAACAAAGAAGTTTGCTATTTAAAAATAATATTTCTTTTAAAAAATATTCCTAATTGTATTTTTTTTATCTTCCCATTGTGTGTTTTATTTACAGTTGCCTACCAACCATTTTTCTAAAGAAGAATATTTTTTTTTAAATCAGTTGGCCCTGCAATAGTGTGGCAATATGGAAGGATGTGATATTGGGAGGGTTTGCATCTGGACATCTGCGTGTGTACAGTGCAACAAGCGGTGCCATGGGTGCTGAGGTCACTGCTCACGCCCGCGCAATCAATGCAGTAGACATTGCTAAAGACAGTGGGCTGGTAAGCTTTCTATAAACTGTATTTCCAAATTGTTTGTAATGAGGCTTTAAGTCTAGAGAAATATAAGACTTCACTCTTTTTGTCACTACCATTTTCAATAGTGGTACTGGGTTATTTACAATGGTTTATTATCTAGGTTTATGAGGACATGTGCTTTGTTGATGTTTACAAGACATGTGATTTCAAGAGAAAGAGATGTTACAAAATATTCTAACCAATGTAAACTGTAACTTACAAGGCAGCAAAAACTATACAGAGAAGTTGGTAAAAGGGCACTGAAGAGCTTAACAGTTATTTTTGAGAGCTATATAAATTGAAGAATTTTTAAGAGAATTATAAAAGACAGCAGACTCACTTTTTAACAATGGCTATAAGCAGAAAGTTTAGCAAAAACCACCCAGACCAGCTTTAAACCAGGATATAAAAGGCTGGATAGTAGGACATTTAATTTATTAATTAAACACATTATGTGGCATTTTCTGTACCGTTTGATTTTAACTTTGAAAAATAATTATTATCTTTTAAAAGCATGCACATAGATTTGAAATGTGTGGTGTAAGAAGATACTTTATCAAATACCGGGTAGTCATATCTTAATTTATTAGAAACTCAAAGTGATTGATATTTTGTTTTTCCAAATATTTAGTCATATTAATTATTATGTATTTTGTTTGATCTTCGTCCTATATTCCAGGCTCTGTCTGTCAGTGATGACACATTTCTTAGAGTTTGGCAATTAAAAGCCATGAACGTGCCTCAGGTAAAGAGCAACTTAGTCTCATAAAGCCCTTGCCAATCAAAGTTTACATTCATAACATGCTATTTAAATTGTGGCAATTTCAACTACAAAAGGTCTAGCCGTTCCAGAAAATATGTTGTGCTGCACTTTTGGTAATATTTTTTGTAAGAAAAGTTAATTATTTAATTTTTCATATAAAAGCATGAAACCATTGAAGATATCATATGGGGCGGAAATAAAAATTCTAACTAGATGACTGATTTTTATTATGCAGAGGAAAATGTGTTTTCCATTTTCTTGAAATTTGGATCCACTGTCCGCCAGTCTTCTAATGCATTAACATATGACATAATAAGGACATCATGATAAATTTTCCACAACCTTAAAGATCTTTACTGCAACTTATAGAACTGGATACCTCAAAACTCTGCAACTAGACTCACAATGTGGGAATATTTCATTGGTAAAAAAAAGTATATCATAAAATGGGTATTTTCATATGAATTTTATGTTTCTATTATTGTTGTTATCTTCACACCATTTATCCACTCTGACTTTTCAATTTTTAATCTCTTCAAATTGTAGATTGAATTCCGCCATTCCGAGTGCCTTACAGACCTCCAGTTGATGGGAGCCCAGTTTGTGGATGGCCAGGGGAAGGCACTATGTGTCACTGGCTATGATAGCAGCGAAATCCAATTTTTTGTCAACCAACACTGACTTCAGAAAATGAAAACTAATCTAATTCTAATTTTAAACTGAAGAGGATTTTTGTTTAGTTCAAAAGTCGTTATCTTGATGTTAGACATTACGATCATCCTCCAGAAAATATTGTTTTGTATTCTGTTCTTTTTTTAATAAATTTCAAGAGCATCAGAACTTTTTATTTTGATTTTGAAGTATTTTACTCTCCATCCGAAAGGGTCAACATTTTCAACTGTGTCATGTCAAAGAATTTGCCTACATGCAATAATGATATTTTTTCTATTTTAGCAGTAAGTGATAGCTTTTTGTTTCATCTTTTGTTTTTGCAAAGTAGTTAAATAAGCCAGTCTGAAATGAAACCTTTTGCGATTCATTTCTTTAAAAATTCAAACAGTGGATTTTCTAAATAATTGCAATAAAAAAAATAATAAATCATAACAACTGTGATAGATTGGAAAAGACATTCCAAACCTAATTGTCATGCCTGGGTGTGTTTATGTTTATTGGATGAAATATAAAGTGGAAAGGAAAATGCGCTTGTGTGAAAAGGATAATTCTTTTACATGTTTTATGTGGTGAATAATCAATAAACACGCCATGGTAAATTGATGTGAATTTTTTTTTGTTACATTAAATTTTCTCTCATTCTATAATCTCTTATGGTATTAGAAAAATTCGTAAGTTCTTTTTCTCACTTTTAAAATTATTATGAATAATGCATTGCAGTTAGAGTTGTCTCCAAATCATTGCATTTAAATTATATTCCTTTTTTTCACATTTTTATTGGAAATGTGTAGGGTCTTTAGACAAAATTTATAATAATGGGTTACTCATCATTACCTCAACCTATATTTATTGCAATGCATTAAACAGCTCATCATGCTGTTGTACAAATGGTCTATGTAATTTTTTTTTCACTTTAGAGAAAACCAAAAGAAACAAAAATGAAAAACCTGTCTGATATATTTATGTCCTTATTATAATGTTTTTTATAAAAATATGTTTTTTTTAAGTCTAACTTAGTCCGTTTGCGCAGCAACTTGATGGCCTGTATATATCTTTGTTAGAAAGATCCATAAAAAACAAATGTGAGAAAAGACACTTTTAAACTATGGACAACAGTATACATAATGCTGTGATCTGGAGCTGTGGCTCCTTAACACCAGCCTTAACTTAAGTATGCTTCTCTGGAAAAACAGCTGACTAATATGGAGAAGTTAATTTCTCTTCTTGTATGTTCTAACTGTGTACATTCCATATGAGATACTAGTAATATATATAATTATGTATAAAGGGAGAGATTTATAGATGAATCTATTGTAAGGACTGATATCTGTCTCAGATAGTAAATTTTTTTATTTGTTCATTTTATTTAGTTTTTTTTTAGAGTAAAGCTTAATGTGATATATTGATGTGTTCATGAATTTTTAGTTTGCTGTCTGTTTTTTTAATTTGTTTTTTTTATTTATTAAATTTAGAGATGCATACTATCAGACGAGGCTGATGGTTTTTTCATGAATGATTTCATGTGCATAAACTGGAAATTGTAAACATATATGCAGTGTTTTCAATGCTAACCAGTGTAAAAGAACATTATATATAAAAATCTTGAAACTCATAGTACTCTTTTTTATTAGTCGAGCTTTGTTCATTAGAAAGACTAAGTGCATTATTGCCATGTTTCATAATAACATCAGCATTCTAGATTCCTGTTCAACACATGCTGCATCCAATTTCTCACTCCCTCAAATTGAACATATTGTGTTTCATCAAATTCACTGCTCTGACATTTCCTTCAACTTAACCTGTCACTTCAGGTAAGTTTGATTTGTGATAAAAGTATTTTCTTTACAACCCCTTTTCTCAAAGCTTTTAGAATAATTTTTTTTTGTCTTTTAAGTTCATCATTGTACAGTCTTTGTTTAAGACAGGTATGGGGATTGGCAGGTGATAGAGGTCAAAACTATTGTAAGGGAGACTATGTAATGTTAGTTTTCACGTAATGCTTCCCTATTAGTAGTAATAGTAGTTGTTCTGTAATTACTCCAGAATCTATCAAAATCTCAGGCTAATCTAATTTGTTGTAGGAACGATCAAAGTGAAGTTTGCTTTATAGTAAAATAGTTCAAGTAGAGCTTTTCCAAACCACAGTTAACTGTAACTTGAAAGTCAAGGTAAATAGCATACATGTATCAAAATATTGAATTTGTAGACATTAATGCGTTTAGGACAAAACCACTTTATTCAACAAACCTGATTTCTTACCCTTGCCTTGGCACATTAAAGTCCACTTGTTTTCTCCTTCATCCCTAGTGCATGTAAACCAGACAATCAGTTGTGAGTGATTCCGTCCATTTTTTTCTTTCAATTGAATTATACAAAAAGAACAAATACATATATATATATATATATATATAAAATATATATGTTGGGTGGCCCCCCCAAAAACGTCCCCGAGTTTGGAGTGCCATATCTCTGACAGTCTTTGTGCAATTGTCATATAATTTCGCATATGACGAATCAACTATCACTACAATAACATGCCAAATATAAATGCAATTCAGTGATAAATAAGGAAACTCAAGAAAAACAAATATCTACTTGTGCACCAAAGCTGTTTTGCAATCCGCATTGTGCACCCCTAGAGCACAACGCTAATGCAATGTACAAAGAAGGGATGGCGTCGTGGTCTAGTGGTAGACGCTCGACTTTCGGATCGAGAGGTCCAGGGTTCGAGTCCTGCTTTCGGCAGGTCGATGTTTAATCCTTGAGAAAGACTATTTACACACATTTCTTCGCCTCACTCATGCGTTAAACGAGTACCCGACTATAGGCAGTGAAAGATCTTGTCAGAATGCTAGAGTGATGCGCTTAATTAGCTGCTCCTCTGTGAGTTCAAAAGTACTTTGGTTGGGAATGGCCTGTTGGGGAACCCATGTAAAGCGCTTAGAGCACTTTAGTGGATAAGCGCTATATAAAAACGCTCTTTGTTTACAAAGAAGGGATCTGAAGGTAAAGGCTTATAAACGAATCCAGACTAGCAGTAAAATGGAAAGTGTGAAAGAGAAAAGAGTCTCTCCATGACGGCGCTTTCTGAGTAGATTTAGCAATGAAGATGTCAAGCAAATTATCTTCACAGATAAAAAAGACTTTACTCTAGAGATTGCCAAATATAGACTAAATGAAGTTGCTTGTGGAAGAAAGAAGTTGGACATTCCTCTGCAACAGCTTTACCTCAAAACGAATCGGTTTTCACAGAAAGTTAGGGTTTCTACTTGCATGTGCTGGAATAGCAAGACCGAGATACTTTTCCTTGATATGAAAACTTTGAAGGTCAATTCAAAGGATTACATCTCTCTGCTTTAAAACAAAAACAACCCTTCCCTTATGTCACAAACTTTATCCTGAAGGTGGCTTTATTATGCAACGAGATGGTGCTACTTTGCACGCAAGACGTGCAACCCAACAATTTCTCATAGATCAAGGAGTCAATTTCATTTCCAAAGATGACTGGCGATCACAATCTCCAGATTTGAATCCGAGGGACTATGCAATTGGCACTCGCATGCTGAGGTCCACTTGGGACGGTCGATTCCCTTCACCGAAATGAACTGAAAGCAAAACCAAAAAGAGTGCTGGAGACACTGGAACTCATGGACTGGTTTTTTTGTTTTAAATCTGAAGTGCGTGTCACCCAGATTCAAATAACTTCCAAACCAATGTATCCAGAAGCTTCACACACCTTGACATAAATAATGAGTCTTATTCGTTAGGTATTTTCATGTAAATACCATGAGCAGTTATTAAGTTATATCGTGCCAAAGTTGAGAAAGTTTTTTTGGGGGGCAACCCGATAAATATATTTTATGTACACTACTCTGCCTTTTTCCTTTTTGACTCAGTTTTATTTAAAGCTATAACTCATGATCTCTGCCGTACTAATCGCAATTTTGAGAATTGCACATGTTGCTGTATGTCTGTATTTGTTCTGATTGCCTTTTCCTTTCATGTTTCTTAATGATGTCATTAATAAAAAATCTTGCTAGAACAGTATGAGGCACTTTTTATCACCGTTTTTAAACTGATCTTGACAGATACATATATACCTTGATATTTTTAGTTCATCACCACTTCTATATTTCTGGGTTTTTTTTTCGTTTATCGTTTCTGTTACACTGAGAGTATAGAAACTTCTATCATAAATGTGAGACCAATTCATCGGTTCCTATTACACTTTCTGTCTTGCAAGTTAACCGCTATATAATTGTGTACTTCTTTTCACATGTTTTGTGCACCACTTGCTTTGCATTGTTAATTGTTCATGGATTTCCTACAAGATAGTATTCAGTTTTGTGAAGTATTTTGTGGTGTTACAATATTACTAAAAATTTTGTTTACTGCATTTTTCAACAATGTTGAGTCATGTATCACTTGGGTATTGTTATATGTGAATTAAATTATTATTTTTTTCTTCCCACCGTGGCAAATCACCTCATTTTATTTAAATGATGTGCCCAGAAAAAAATTAACAACTTATGCCTTTCCCTCTTTGTCCCCCCCCCCCTATCCTCTTTTTACCCATTCTCTTTGTCTATGATTGCCAGCAATAATGTTTTTTATTTTAACAGTTCTCTTTCTGATTTGGATGCATGCCAAATTTTGTGTGCCGTAGCTATTGCTCTGTTCAGTAATGTGGAGGTATTCTCAATATGTCACTACTCTTTAAACATAGACTAAATTTCCTCTTTTATCTCCATATTTCAATGGTATTTGAAATAAACATTAAAGTTATCACTTTTATGTATCAAGTCTTCAGCTTTTATTTTTGCTTTGTTTTTATTATTTTTTACCATGGACCTAATTAACTGTAGGCAAGGCCTATATGCTTATTTTGCTGGAAGTTTTAAGATTAATTTTTTTTCAAAAAACCTATTTTTTATGCTTTGTTTTGTTTTATCCCCTGCCCTATCTTAATTTTTTAAATTCTAATTTAATGTCTTTTAAAACAATACTAGAACTCCCCTTACTTCTGTTTATATATCAATATATTTGTCTTCTGCCTGTTGTCTATTTCTTTATCCTTGTTCTTTTGTGTGGTGTTTGCCACCCTCTGTCCGTTTGTCTCACTATTTGTCTGTTTGCCTCTCTCTATCTCTCCCGCTGCCAGTCTCTGTCTCTCTACCTTTTTCCTTTTAACAGGAACGTTACTAATCAAAGCGGCGCCCTCGTCAACCACAAGTAATAATTTTAAAATCCAAGTTTCCTTTTAATCACGAGCACATCTACTCTCTGTTTTGAGAAAGGGTGTTGGGAGGGCAGAGTAATGATTAGAATTTTATTGAATTCAGTCAGTTGTAAAACATCGAACGTTTTTAACAGCATTAGCTATTTAATCTGTTTATCATAGAAAATGAATTCCTGACGGGTATGGTCACATAATAATATTAATTTATATAACTATTGTATGAACAAAGTTTGCAGGGTTTTTATAGTTTCTTCTTATATTCGTCATATTTCTTCAGTTCAAAAGGTTTTACTACGGGAAACATAGAATAGTAATTTGTTATTTACAATTTTCTTCTTTTAACTTTGTACATCTCCATAGTCTTGTGCTAATTCATTTTGAGGGGAAAGTTTTTAGGATAGTTCGAGGCATAAAACAGTCAACTTTCAATTACACCGTTTAAAAAGCACATGAAGGCACCTGTGTGGGATAAAACATTGAAATGTGACTTTAAAAATGCGAACGAAGTTTAGCAACTCAATAAATTACAACAATGTATCCAAAAGAATACAGTTTAATGAGCGTTCTTAAGATGAGAAACAATTCAAATCTTGCCATTGAAGAGGAATGAAAATCTAATATTGGTACATGTAATTTGCTTAATATTTATTTTGATTTGATGATTTTTATAATTGTTACCTGGGTTCTTAACCAAGATCAAGCATTTGGAACTTTATAGAAGTCTGAATCATCCTTGCCGTGCGGTTTCCACGCTTCTTTTCAAAACTGAGAGTCAACGAATTTGGGGTATCTTTGCTTCGGTGAGCTTTAACTAAAGCTTCATCACCGGCATGATCCATGTTTAGCCCAAGCTTCCAGCCTGGTAATAACATAGCCATCACCATCATCATCATCATCATCATCACCATCATCATCATCATCATCATCGATATTATTAGTATCACTATAGCTGTCGTTACTAATAAAAATATCCTCGTAATCATTTTAATGTTATTATTTTATTACAGTATTTCCGATTTATACTACTTTTTCATTTTAGACTAAGTCCCTCTTTTATCTCATTTTTTCAGTGGCATTTGTAATAACCATTACTTTTATGTATGTGGTATCCAGTTGTTTTTTTTCTTTATTACATGGCTTGTGATTTATAGTTTTTTTAAGTTTTAAAAAATTGTCATTGTTGTTGTTATGAGCAATCATTATCATATTAACATTATTGCTATTATTGGTGGTATTATCAGCCAGAGCACAGCTCAGTCAATGATTTATATACAGTATATGAATTAGTAGGCCTATGTGTTATCATTATATACAAAAAAGAGATCTTACAGGCCGTTTTCCTTTTATATTGGTTCCTTTCCCCATCCACTCCTCCGTTCTCAGGCAATTATACGCTCTCAGTTGCGTAGAGAGTTCTGGCGATCTTCCTCCAATGCGAAATGCACTAGTGTCGTGTGGCTCTAACACGACATATAACACCTGCTAATGCGAGAGCAGATGAGAATCTTTTGTCAATATCTTAAGATTAAAATTTAGGCATATCTTGTAACTGTAAACGGATAAGCTTATGTTAATTACCAAAGTTATCTTTAATCACGATTCTACTGTACCTTTTCCTGTGCAATGTTTTAGTTTTCACCATTTTACCATTCTCAACACCATAATCCACTTTCATGTATCATCATCTTTTGACACTTGATTCTTCAATTTTTATCACCCCCCTCACGGTCATTATCATTTTTTCCTATTATCATTCCCGTTCGGGTTTCTTTAACAGTCGAAAATAAATATTTTGTTGAAATGAATTTTAAATTTTAAGGTTTAGACTACCGATATGATAAACCCCAACACGATGACAGATGGGGTATTAAATGAATTAAAATTTAGTATCTGAGGAGGCGGTTTGTAATATCAATGAGAAATAGGCCTAGTTTAGAAACTGTCGGAGACTAGACGGAGAAGCAAAGACTAACAGCCGGTTGTGAATCCCAAGCGGGCAGTTCATTAAATTTACACCGACGTCGGAAACCTGTAAATCTTCTTCAATGGAGTTAAACAGCGTAATGGGACAATAATTTAAAGCACCCGGGTCAGTCATTAAGGTTAAATAATTCCCAATCAAAACGTGACAACACAGAGAGAAAGACGAGATGACCGGAGCGACTAAAGACTCGGGTATTTTTCATGGGATGAAAAGCCCTTAAAGAGTGATAGTACTAGATTGTAATGAGGGGTGGAGTTGCAGATGAGGACACAGGACACGCTTTTTTTTTTATTTTGGTGGAGGAACATGTTTCAGTCGCGCTAATAGAAGGCCGGCTTAGATTTCCTCGCCGACAGATGCTCTAATGGAGCCCATGTTGTCCCAAAGAGCGAAACCGATACTGCTTTCAGCCTCGTAGAGAGCGGCTGGGGAACCCAAGGAGACTACTTCGGTGTACAAACACACAAAGCACCACACCCCCTTGCACCTCTGTATACATGTACTAACGACCATACATTAAATAAAAATTAACAGGCTTTAGTCTCGGATCTTAGTTTTATTAAATTAATAAATAATAACAATTATATAGAAAAAGAAGTTAGCCTTGTAATGTAACCAGTAATATTTTGTGTAGGCTAAGTAACGGCTTCTGAAGAAAATAACTTACGGCGTTTTGGTCAGTTCCAACGAATAGATGAAACTATCTAACATTTGGCTCATCAGTGTCTGTGAAAATATTTCAGATATTTTTATTTCAATGTGAAGAAAAATTTTGTTTACCAATTATATATTTTTCAGCCCAATACGAGGAAGCAGCATAAAACCGCTCGATGCCTGCCATGTATTATGTTCTTCAAACTGAGAAACACCTCTCTCTGAGACATTTGACTAGGCTTCTTTGTAGTAATAGTAGTAGTAGTAGAAGT
>BMAT01008949.1:62306-74205 GCA_019649035.1 Elysia marginata
TCAGTGAGTCATACAGTTGTTCGATTAGCTACATTAGGTAATTTTAGGTAATTTTAGTCAAAGCCCAGAGACAATTTAAAGAAAAAAATCCAGGGTTATGCAAGAAAAAGTACCTATAGGTTCAGATGTAGCCCGTTAAACAGATTAATGAAAGAACAAAACAAACCAAACTTTAAAAATATTAAGGAAAAAAACTTTAAAAAGACCAGGATCAATGTGAAACTGTTCTTGTCCATCTAGATAGACGTGGACTGTTCATTGCCATGACTACTGATACATTGCATCTCTTTTAAACTCATCACTTCTCCCTCTTATCTCTTGCAGCGCTTCACGTTATAAAAGATGCTAATTATTCTATACAAAAAGGATTTCAGCTCTAACTTACTTTAAATGGCCTTGAACTTGATCTTGATCTTTGAGAACGTCATGTTTTCGATTTTTTAAACTAATGTAAGATGAAACAGGCGAACTCTCGAAGCGCAAAACTACTGTAATTACACAGTACCGGTAACGGTTTGTTTACATCTGCCCGCGCGCACATGAGCCAGCCTCGTTTTCGAGGTGCGGACGCGTATCGGCGTTATGCCACTTCTAGGGATACTGCTTCTAGGGTCAAACCGAGGACTTTAAAATTGGTATTAGCAGCTGATCCGCCAAGTGTCTGGCATTATGGATTTAGTGCTAAGTCTGGTCGGCCAGGTGTCAGGATAATGTGACTCGGTGTGCTGTATGCAAGCGCTCCTTACATCACAATGTGACACCGACAGTACGCATTCAATTGACCCCAGCGCTGTCTCCGATATAACCTTGTAGTTGAAAAGAGACGTTAAAATTCAAACAACTAACCAACAAATCTCTTAGAGTTATAATAAAAAAAAACACCTCATATCTATACAGAAATAGTCTATTCACCTCGATTCGTTTATTTCATAAGAGGGAAATCACTACAAACAATATGGCGAACGCATCTCATCATCTCACTCTAACTCAATAGCCTTTTTTGCTTTTTTAAAACTGCAAACAATCTAAAAAATTCCCTTTTCTTGAGTATCTCTTTGATTATTTCGAGTTAACACATAGAAAGGTTATCAATGAAACATTTTGGCCGCCTTTGTGTGCACTTGGAGTTTTAAACAACCAGCCCAAATGGACATAACGTAATATGCACGCATGGATCTACATTGTAAGGAAACCCTTCTATTCCGAATCAAACAAACGGTGATACAAAGCTGCTAGACTCTATGGGTGGGTATTCACGCTCTGCGTAGTTTTGTCATCATCCCAGATCGAGGAAAAAATCACAGATGTTGTAGCCAAATAAACGTCGTTTTACAAACGTGGCATATCGCTATAAACCTGCAAATAACTGAACGCGATTATTTTAAATTGAAAATGTGCAAATGATCTGAATCAGTAGGAAAAGGAAGGAAAATATTCATACATGTAAAGAAAGGATGAAGAACATGGCAAAACGAGAACGCAACACCGGAAAAGAGGTGAGGGGCGACAAAGAGAACAAAGATATATATAGAAAGAGAGAGAGACAGAGAGAGAGAGAGAGAGAGAGAGAGGGGGGGGGATAGAGGTGCATTCAGTTTGGAGAGATAAATAGAATCAATTTGCTCAACTCACGCAGCTCGTAAACCAAGATTAGTTTTCCCACTAGCACCGACCATCTTCCAGTCCCTAATCTCTGGTTGGTAGTCAGACAGTCAGACAGGCGCGCCTTACACTCGGACTCGAAGATAGACAGCTGTCTTGACACAACCTATACATTCTCATTAATTGGGTCAGCAGCTTTACTGATGGCGTGCAATTAGGAACTAGAGGTTAATTGTTGCATTATTTATCACCGTGAGCTTTTCTGTCACAATACTGGTTTTTACTGTTCTAATTTTTTAGAGTTTGATACATGTTCTTCGATTGAAATCTCTACCTCTACCTTCTCTAGTGGTCACGGGAAATGGCAATGGACGATGATGATCATTGAATATTGAGGTAAGGAAATGGTGTCTAAGGGAAATGGTGGGCACAGAAGATAGCAATGAAAAATTATGGTGACCAAGGGAAAGAGTGGTCACACGAGATGTTGGTCAAGGGAAATAAAGGTCACACGATATGCTGGCCAGGGGAGATGGAGGTCATATGCGATGTTAGCCAAGAAGGTGGCCATAGAAGATGTTGGCCGAGGAAAATGTTTGTCACGGGAGGTGCTGGCTAAGGGAGATGGTGGTCACTGGAGATATTGACCAAGTGATGGTGGTTACGGGAAATTGTGTCCATGGGAGATTTTGGTTACGGGAGATGTTGACCAAGGGAGATGGTGGCCATGGAAGACGTTGGCCGAGGGAGATGTTAGCAACGAAAGGTGCTGGCCAAGGGAGATGGTGGTCACAGGAGATATTGACCAAGTGATGGTGGTTACGGGAAATGGTGTCCAAGGGAGATTTTGGTTACGGGAGATGTTGACTATTGGAGGTGGTGGTTACCGAAGATAGTTGTCACGGAAATCGAGGTTACGGAAAGTTGTGGTGAATACAGTTGTTAGTCAAGATGATGGCCACGGACACATCAAAAGGCACACGATTATTCCTCCGAGACCACAACTATTTACTATCATTACTTTCATCTCCTGTGAAAACTTCTCTTGTCTCCATTAACACCTTTGGCAAACTCGCTTAAAAGTTTCAAGGTGGAGGGTGTTCATCACCCTGGTTTATAAATCACCTGAATAGATTTAGTTGGGTTCTAGTCACTGCGACGATTAACTTGGAGTGATTTCCGTTCATGGATCTAGTTTTTAAGCTTATACTTTATCCAAAATCTATTCAACAGTTCAATCAATTTTAACCTATATGGTGCAAGTTTGTTTATAGTTTTAAAAGGTATGTTGCGTTATTCATTTTTGCAAATTTTAATAGCTCAGTGTTGAGTTGCACCCATCCTCTTGAATACTAAAACATTTTCCAAGACCTCTTACAATAGCTTCTATAGTGTTCCAAGGTATATTCATGACACGCGTGGCTTTGTCTCAGTACGAGTAGCCAGGATTTATGACAGACAACTGGTGTTGTGTGTGGCGCGGGTTTTATGTCATCTTTTGGGAAGAAAAGAAACGGCTGAAAGATATCTTTCTTTTGCTGTTGATATTAGCTAGATGTTTTGGAAAGTTTTACTGAACATATGGAAGCAGAAACCGCAAAAAAATAACAACAATATGTAACGTTTTGGGGGTGATAACTGGTTATTAAGCAATGGTATTTCTAATAGAGATTACTCGAGATAAGATCAAAGACATGCTTACTGATTAACGCTCTGCTCATGTTCGACATAAACATCACACGATATTCCCATATTGCTCTTTTGAGCCTCAGGTTAGTTAAATTCCTTCAACGAGAGGCACAGCGATAATTCAAGGGCAATAAAAAAGGAGAAATAACGGTACAGTTCTTCAGAAGGATAAGTAAGACTTCGGCGAGGGCATGGGTATCATCGCTCATTACTGACGTAAAGATTATTGATGCTCCTAGCTTGAGAGTTCCCCGCAGTTCGTTCCAATTCAAGCCGTCAGTTCGCTTATTACATTTGTACTAACCTGAGTGTAACGTTCGGTGTCGGCTCGCTGAGAATTCCGGCCTGCACCCAATCTCTGGAGAGGTGTGGAAATCGCGTAGCGTCTTGCCATGTGGTGAGCACATCTCAACATAGCCAGCATGCTAAACGCAAGTTGCTTGCGCAATTTAGTGTGAGCAGAGGTAGACAAGCAAAGAGGAGGGCGTGATTATCTTTAGATTAATGGCAACGGCTGAGTTCAAAAGTGTTGAAACTGAACCGTGGTATTCGCTGGCTGCGAGATCTGGCCTGTAAACCACTCGTCGTCAACACAACTCGAATCTCTCGGCAGCTTTCTTGATTTATAATTGCTCTACGGCATCTTGCTAAGCTTCTAGGGGTAGATTATCAACAACTTCTGCAGGTGATATATTGGTATTCGCTTTCTTTCTCTCTCTCTCTCTCTCTCTCTCTCTCTCTCTCTCTCTTTTCTCTTTCTCTCTCTCTCTTTCTCTCTCTCTTTCTCTCTCTCTCTTTCTCTCTCTCTCTCTATCTATCTTTATCCTTTCGCATTGGTCAACAACAATCTTTTAACCTCGAGTCTTGTACAAAGAGCTTCAAGTTCTTGTCTTTGCCCAATGTACTTTACCTGAAGAGCCTGATTATCGCGAAAGAGCGATTGAAATTCAAACGATCATAACACTTTCAAAGTGTTTGTCACCACCGAGTCTTCGAACCACAGATCATGTTTTTATCAACCACATTTTCATTGGCTTATTTATATGAAAAGAAAAGATAACCCTAGAATTTTTTACACATGACTTAAAAATATTATGAACCTAACACGATGAAGAAAACCATAGCTACAAAACACATTCCAATTTCCACTTCCTTCATTACCACATTTGGAGACACACTTCTGCCATAGCTTTTTTGTTAACTCGGTCTTTTGGGCAAGACTTAAATTTTTTTAAATCATAGGTAATAATATTCCAATAGGCTTTAGAATGCTTTGTAATACGGTGTACGGTACATGCATTGTAGGTTTTAAAAGACGCTTTGCTTGAAATTACTGCCTTTTGTCCGTCTCTCATATAACCTTGTAGTTGAAAAGAGACGTAAAAATTTAAAAAACCTAACCTGCCTTTTGCCAAGTAAGTCTGACCGAGTGGGTATCGCTATTCAATTCAATCTAATAAAAAAGAAAAAAAAGTAGACATTTTCTCATTTTAAGAAGAACAAATTTCAATGAATATTATATGGCCAACCAAAGCAATGCACGAGTTCGCGATAATTTTAACAGAAGAGAAAAATATGGAAGCACAAGCCAACATCTGATCTGATGAAGAAAATAAAACACTTTGTTTTCGTTTTGCTATGTTTTAAAGTGACAAATGGGAGAAGCGAAAAGATAATGCAAGACAGTATAAACATACAAAGAACAAGCAATTTTTTGTTCGTTTTCTTGTTGTGAATCAAGGGTTTGAAGTTTTTCTTGAGCAATTTCGTTCACGATGCAAGGGGTGCACTGTGGATGCCTGTTAGCGCTGTCGCTACTGGCATCACTACAGCCTGGTCAGTCACTGGAATGTCCAGGGCTGCCCTGTGGCCAGGCGAGAGTTATAAATGGGCAGCGATAAAGAGATGGGCTAATTAGGGGAAGTTTACGGCGCGGCCTCTCCTGGGGAGATGTAAGGGCAGGTGTGATAGCGGTGGGGTGAAATTGAGACTGGGTAGACAGAAAGAGAGACAGAAAGATATAGAGAGAAAGAAGGAGCGACAGGAAGAGAGAGAGAGAGAGAGAGAGTGTGTGTGTTGGTTTTCCGGTTAAAAACGGAATGTTTAAAAGGACTTAAAATACCTAAAAAATAGAAACTGTTGGGTGAAAAGAGGCAGAATTTACTAAGAAAAAAATCTAGATGCAAAGTACAAAGATTTATATTTGATAAAGAGAATGAAAACCAGCAGTAGCAACGATGATGAAAGTTTAAAAGGACTGGGCATGATAAAATGATGTCCTCTTGGTGGTCATCATAGTGAGCAGTGAAAAGAATCGAAAGTAAAGAATCGTAAGTAAACCTTCAGCAGCCGTACAAATCTGGGGTTGAGATAAACTTAAAAGACTTAAAATATTTTAATCTGCTTAAAAAAAAATGTAAGCCACACAAAATGATAGTGTTGGCATCGAGTCTGTTTTCCAGATTCGGTTGCTGCAAACCTTGAAAATCGTAATGCTTGTTTGAAAGCGTAATCGAACTGTTCTTTTCCAAGGTTGTATATAAAGAGACGGGGGTGAGCCACAGGGGAAAGTAAAAGCCGTCAGTCTACTCTCCTAAATCTACTATTGTACTAATATTGATGTATATCTTAAGTGATGAAGATGTAGACTTGGTCCGCTCTGTGACGTCTTCTTGAGGCTCATCTCTCTGTTTGGCGTAGCGAAAATCTATGGGACGTTTTCTTAACACCGCCTGGGATAATGGTCTTAAATTGAAAGTCAACACATCAGCGTGGGAGATTATAAATAAGTCTACTTTTGGCAGTACCTAGAGTTGACGGACTCTCTGATTATTGGAGTCTTGGGAAACAGTCATTTATCTCTACAAGTGTTTGGAAAACCTTAATTTGCTTCGAAACCTGATTCTGGCCCGGGCACAGGGTGTGTCACTCACCCTATGATATAGACCAACTCGCTGGCTAGGACTAGGTCTACTCACGGGATGGTGGAGTGTGAGTGTTGGAGGGGGGGGGGACAGAGAGAGAGAGAGAGAGAGAGAGAGAGAGAGAGAGAGCTAGGGGTATAATAGATCTAAGCATGTTTTGACTGATGCCTCGCACTGAGTGCCGGTGTAAATAGTCGAGCTGCTACTGGGCGAGCAGTGATAAGTCGAAGCGGGTGTTCCTCTAGGCCTAGCCTACCTTTGTTTTAGTTTAATTAACTCCAAATACTTAGGTTTATCCCCCTATTTCTTTACCATGGTGTCCTTGGGTAGATTATGATTAACATTATTTAGAAATGTAAACAGGTATAAATCGTGCTGCTTGTGAGTAAGCTATGTTGTAACTTTAAATAGGTTATTTGACTCGTTTGCATAGTTTAATGGAAATAAAAATAGATTAAGCTATGTAAAACGCTTTGGAAGAAACGTGTAAATCTAGGGACATCTAATTAACCTTCTGAAACTGAAAATTGCTACGTCCATGAGGATCTCCTCACTTAAAACTATAACGTCATTATGTTATCTTTTCTTTCCAAGCTATTTACTACTAAAAAAAACCCAATTATATTGAGGAAAAGCAAGTTTGTTAAATTAATACACGGTAGTGTTTTATTAAGCCCTCCTGATCAAGATCCCATCTGCATATGTCTGTAGAACCTTACATTTCTGTATATTTTTGTAAAATTTTAACAAATCAGCAGCTTTATTTATGAGCCTCAGCCTGTGTCCTAAGTACACTTCTTCCATTCTGAGCAAACAATCTTCAAAGCTAACTGCTAACTGAGGGGGTCTGCGAAAGCTATCAGTCCACTGTGCTCTTAACTTTAAATAAATTGCTCGCCACTGCGCGCTGAAGCAGTCAGAATCACAGAGATCTACCCCCCCCCCCCCCCCCCCCCACAATTTCCGAGTTGGTTCCTGGCTTTCACACATATAACAGGATGACTATTATCACTCACTAAAATGTTTTTCAAAGCCAAGAATTCTTGTAACCGAAAAAGAAAGATGCTTTAACGCATTGGTTACAATCTGCGTGACCACCAACAGTGCATGCCGGGATGACAAGCTAATTGATGTGTCCGTTTTCAAATACTATGACAAACATGACAAAAATAGCGCGTCCTTCCTTTTTCTGAGCTCATAATAGGAGCAGACAGTTGGCAGTTTCTTTTTCTCATTTGAAATAACGCACTTTTTTTATTCCTACAAAAAGAACCAAACAAAATGATAGAACTGACTATTTTTAACTCTAATTTTTTTTTGTAATTTGAAGGTTTTAAGTTCAAGAGGACAAAGAGACGCCAAACTGTTTCATCCTCTCTCTAAATGAACTCATAGTTCTCATAGCGATGGAACCAGACTTCAATTTGCTATTCTCTCGCATTTACATCTTTAGTGTTAAATAGTTCAACAATATCCCCGGAGCACCTGGCCCATATAAATGTAAAACATTCCACATTCATCCACATTCATTAGTTGGTTTCTTCCCAGTTTTGCCTGCTGTAGATTTCACCCCCTGCTGAGGGGGACTCAAAAGCTCGTTAACATGGCTGGGTGAGTCGGACTAGGGGCGTGAGCTCAGAAGAATTTAATTTAGTACACGACTTTTTAGAAGCTAGAACAGCACAGAGAGAGAATCGGTGCCTCAGACATCTGGATGAGATACTAAGTGGAAACTTAAGATCATAGCCACAAAATTTTAATAGAGTACGGAAAGAATTACGTTTAGACCAATAAAAAATATTGCAATGGAAATATCTGCCCTAGAAAGTACTCATTCCAAAGATATATTTAAAATTAACGAAATGTTAGTTTTTTCTTTATCCATATATGTTTAAAAGAAAGGGAGATAGTATTTATCATGGCATTGAGTACGACAACGCCAAGCGAAATCTTATAAAGGAAGTAAGGAACTGCCTCGATGTGGAGGCCGCGGTTTAGTTAGTAGCGATACGCTACAGATAGGGAAGCAGTTCAGAGTGCAAAATGGCCGATAAGCCGGACCACATCAAAAGGTTTTGGTCGAGACGAGCGTCTCGGTCTTGGTCCAACCAAGTATAAGCCAAGAGCCCAACCATGGCAATACTTCGAATAAGAAAAAAAAACATTGCAGTTCGTCTGGATTTAACAGATGGGGTTTAAGAGAGTTTCTTTTCGTGCATGCCTATTAGTACAATCCTCTAAGCATCTATCTACTATTTATTCTGATATCTAATGGATAGTCTGTCACCAGTTGTCTAGCTGTTTGTCTTCATGTCTGTTTATCTATAAGTTTGTCTGCATGTTTGTTTCCCCACCTCCTTCCTTTTGTACCCTTCTTTTTTATCACCCTGTTCCCGTCTTTTCGTTCATAATACTTTTTTCTATCCCCCGCCACCTTATTCATTAAAAAAAAATTTGATGTTTATAATTCCCTGAAGAAGGACTAGATGTCAAAGTAGGCCTTAATTAAAGAGCGTTATTCTATAGCGCCTAATCCTCTTAAATGTTCGTAGCGCTTTATGTGGAATGATAACAATAACTATAGTTAAGAAAAACAAAAATGACACTATTGTTGGCTATTCATATATTAAACAGAGTATGATGAATAACAGGCGCCTGGTCACACTACAATTATTCACACCCTTTTAACACCCTAAATTAAAATTAACCCGATTTGAGATATACTTTGAATCGAGCGAGACTTTTGGTGAACTGGGCTGGTAAAATTACTGATTTATCAGCCAATAGACTTTTATTTAGATTTTACAAAGCAATTTCAATATTGATTTGCATCAAATACGCTTGAACTTCAAACAACTACAGGTGCGAGACCAAAACAAAATTCGTTTCATTGGCGGGGCAAAGTAAGACGTTAAAAATTTGCACTGTGTCTTAAATAATCATTTGTCGAAAACATAGTTTCTCTTTTTTTTCATTCGATGAACTTGGTCCGTCTCATGAGAAAGAGCAGCTTTATAATCCAATTTTCTCAGAGACTGGGTACTGCGACATGTGAAGATTTTTGCACTCAAACACGCTCTTGGTATGGCTTCTTGATAATATGGTAGAGAGTCGATTTAAACCCGGACACCCCGTCAAGTTGGCCTAGCTGCCCATCAGCTTCCTGTTGTGGATGCTAGTTTATACGCACTTTCTAGAGTAAAACACACGCTCCAAACAGTCAAGTGGCTGTAATCTCAGTAAAACACTTTCCTGCTTTTGATGTGACAAGCATTTTAAGATCACAACTTTTATAGCTCTCTGTCTGTCTGTCTGTCTGTCTGTCTCCTTCTCTCTCTCTCTCTCTCTCTCTCTCTCTCTCTCCTTCCTTCTCCCTCTATACATTCAAGTTCAACGTTCATTTAACTGAAAATGAAGTGCAACTTAGAAGTTCTGTATACTCTTGCAAACCGCTTAGTTATACATTTAAATCTATCTACTCAACAAAAGAAAAACCGTTTCGATGTTTATGATGTTGAGTTTATCTTTTCAACTGTTTGTCCTAGCAAAATCAAAAATGTTTGATTGCCTGTTATATTTTGTTGTCTACGGAATTAGATGTATGCATTTGAGTTTTCTTAAAGGTTAAAAACATTACTTTATGATTCATGTTCCTAACAGTGTAACAAACTTGGTCAGCGAAATTGACAAACTGTCAAGTCGACGGCTCTCTTCTAGTAACACACATAGAGAAAAGGCAAGTATTAACTTAGACTATATGTAGTTTGAAAATTTACATTTTACTGCAGATAAACACTAAAAATAAAACCTCTACTATTTGGCAATCTTCTTTTAAGCCATACGGGGTTTTTTTTGCCGCTAAATGTAATATTCACTCTCTAAGGAATAATGGGGCATTGATAAGAGTTTACGTGAGCTGCTTGGTATATATTTGGAACAGAGATTCCTTTCCTTGTCTAAAATCTCATTGCTGTGTGGACCTCTAAGAGACTGTCTTCTCTGTCTACGAATCTTAGTTTTGATATACACTCGCGACAACGGCGATCTTGGAACTTTCAAACTTATCAAAGCTAGCGAAATGTCTTGAGATTCAATAGGTAAGCGTCGTATTTACGAGTGAAATACGAGAAAGTTAACAATACCCGGAACATTTGCATAATTTATGATCTTAAAGACGGAGGTTTACAATTCAACTTTTTCCCTTTATTTTGTTCTTGTTGCTACGAAGAAAAAAAAATCAAAACTGAATTCCATTGAGCTTCAAGTTTTTCAGTACCAGTGAACAACATAATTATTATCTCATCTTCACAGTAGCACGTTTATAAAAATGTTTTTTTTTGTAACAACACCATTGTACAACAGTGCATCTAGACACAATCATAGATGCTTAAAGGTGTTAAGCATATTACCAGGAATGTCTTTGTTGAAACAATAGTTTGGAATTCGCTGAATTAGAAAATAAAGGTACCCGGTACTTAAAGTCGAAACCTACTCTATGTAAGACGTGTGATGTCGAAAGTCCTGGTGGAGGGGTGGGAGGGGGTGGAGGCGATAAATGTTTTTACAGGAGAAAGGACAATAAGATTTATTCAACTGTTTCGTTCTCGGCCTCTTAAGTTGCATTCTGTGTGAGACTCAGATGTCTTAGATCTGTATTATGGGACGTTAAATCTCTGACTGTTAGGATGTAATTTTAACCAGCGCTTCAAGGAATTAGAAGCTCATCAAGGAATTCCGAAGACCTATTTATAACATTGTTCAAGCATGGCTGGAGGGTCGTAGAGGTGTCGCCACCCGTAGATATTCTTCACTGTCTCAGTTACCGTGCTGAGAGCTGGGATGTCATCAGGACCTGGCTCCCTCGCTGCTCCCTCGCTGCTCCCTCGCTCTCATATCACATTGGGTGGTCTTGCAGACTCGGGCAAGCCGTGCACCGTCACACCGTTTATAGGGAATGAGATTAGAGGTAAAACAAGAGTAACGTCCCTTTTCCAGAAGACAACACTCCAAAATGCTATAGTTGTTGTTGTAATCTAGACCTAGATTGTAGGGTAAGTTTCTTACTTTTATAAACGATTTGACATCTAGAACTTAAAAACTATAGAGCTAAATAAAAAGTTTATCTTCAAAATAAATCTGTGGCATAGATTTTAAAAGATTGTAATATTTGTATTCATAAGATAGTGGAGAGACACCAGGAAAGTTCCGCTACTCTTGTTGAAATCTCATTCCCTATAGTCCTGCGTATGAATCGCTAGTCATGCATGTCCTTACATGTATACAGAGCTGTTAAAGCTTTGCGTCTCTTTACAATTTGCGAAACTTAAATGGCGATAAAACACAAGAGAGTCCAAGCTACGGCAAAAAAAATTCATACAAGATTGAAGAATTTATCTCGATATGTTATAGATTTTAAATATCGTGCGATGAAAGAGACTTGTCATTCTAATGTTGACTATAGCCATCCCCACTGATTAAAAACTATTGTTTATTTCATATTAATTTTATTTTCCTAAAAAACCTGGTGGTATGATTTTGTGGGCAATGGGTTTAATTCTCAGGAAACTGTTGTCAAACAATACTAGGGTTTGTACAGTCAAGCGTCTATACAGAACAGCTTTGATATTCGCAGAGAGGCAGGCTGACAAAAAAAATGAACAGAGAAGAGTGAAAGAGAGAGAGAG
>BMAT01008952.1:25017-42926 GCA_019649035.1 Elysia marginata
ATAATAACAATAATAATAATAACGGCAGTCCACTATACTTATTCCCCGCTTGACTTCATATTTTATCCATCCTTCCATCCTTGTCTAACCACTTTGCATTTCCCTCTCCCATTTTCACAAACAAGGGAAAGCTTATCTTTTTTTTCTTTTATTTCTATGACAATCAAAGATTCATAACCACTTGAGCAATTTTTTAAATTACATTTTTAAGTATTTCATAGATGATTTATAATATTCTTTCAGACGTCACTATGAGAAACCTTTTAGTGTTAAAAGAAACTGCATTGTTGATGCTGCTGTTGGCCTCCTCCTCCTCAACGACATTGAACCCAAGATTTCAACGGAACAGCCAGGAAGACAAGCTGGTCGTTACCTTTGGTGTACTAACTGAAATCGTCTTTTCTGGCAACGTCATTGATAAGTAAGTGCATTCATTTACTTATTTATTTATTTTATGTACACTATAAAAACGAATATCAATATTTCTTTGGGTAGACTAGCAAACTGAAACACACCAATGATATTGAAAGTAAAACATGCCGTTACAGAGATATCCAAAACAGTTATTTGAACTTCCCTCAACCCCCCCCCACACACACACACTCGAAAGAATAGAATACTTGATTCATTTTAATGATCTATTATTGGATATTTGGCTTGCATATTGAGGCTAAAACTGTCGTATAGTTTGGTCATAAATTTCACACTCAATCACACAATCACTTTATAGCATACGCACTATGAAGACCTCTCATGTATTACAATAAAGGCAAGTTTCTATTTCCTTTCTATCCTCCTCTCTCACTCTCTCCATATCTCTTTCTCTTTCTCTCTCTCTCTCTCTCTCTCTCTCTCTCTCTCTCTCTCGCTCTCTCTCTCTCTTTCTGCTATCTTCACCTCACACACATTCTTCATTGCAGACATGGATTGAAAAAAGGTGGCCACTTAAAAGGAAGAGGAGGAAAGCAAAGCAAAGACTTTACAAACATTTACGTGTATGTTTTTAGAATCAGACAGTTTTCGAGATGTTGCAGGAACGAAAGATGTTTTGCTTCACTTTGGATAGCTATAAAAATTCTTGATCTTCCTGAAATTTGATATGTTTTCCAAAGTGGATGACATGGGTCATTTGCTTCTTTCAGTGCTTTAAATAAAGATAGTTCTCAGAGATCGCTACAAGGGGCGGCCCATAACCCACACATTTTACAGCGTTTTAATGGAGCTATTTCTCGTTTGTTGGTTATCTTCTGTGATGATCTCCCCACGAGAATCCATGCCTAATTATAAAGCACTTTTAATCAGGGTTTGATTGCAAATCCTGAGGTTGCTTTCGTGCACACGCATTAAAAGGCTTCGAATTTCTATAAAAAAAATTTCAAGTTATAGTTAGTTTGTTGCATAAAACATCTGTAGTATCATACAAGTTTATTTTTGTCAATAGCTAAACCCCAAAACTTCAAAAACCTGTGAGAGCCAACGACTTTTTTCTCTTAAAAGAACTAAAGATTAGTTCTTTGGTCATCTAACTTTTTAAAGCAAAATGAAAATTGCATGCATTTATATGTTGTAATATATATGACAAATTTTCAGACGAAATTTCGGTATATTCTATGCATAGTTGTCCCAAACAATCTGTTACAAATCTATGTTCATTTAAACAAAATTAGGGTTTCTTTTCATTACAGGTATTTGTATTATGTTTTATGATGGTGGGTTTGTGCTAACAAAGCAATGTTTGTAATTTTTCAGGTTTTATAGGTGCCTTTGTGGATTCAGTACCTGTAAGATTACGTACAAACATCTTAAAAACTACACATGTGGTTATAACGTGTTTTGTTATAACGTGACAATGGTTGAAGGAAGCGGTGACATATTAAGCGGTGACGAAGATGTTATCGACTGTAAAACGCCATCCTTCGTATCCTCTTATACTGTGACATGTGAGAGGCGATCAATGGAAGGCGCTTCCTGTAGACTAACTTCAAAGTTTAACAACAGGTTTTACAAGATAACATCTCAAAAAGGAATCTGTAGTCAATGTCTTAATATTTGCTGGCGCGGCTACACACCCAGATACATGGGTACGCCTGGTAATATTGTACCTAAAGAGGGAACCTGTGAAACAGAGAGATGTACTCCAAACAAATCATGCACGGAGAGAACCACGACACCATCAACGCCCGTAAAATCAACGTCACCTGGACACGAACAAACTTCCTCTCTGCCCGATGTTTCAGCTACAACATCATCGCCATCATCGATTGCGTCCTCAATAACATCTTCAGTAACAACAAGAGACATCAGATCTTCAACATCCTCAGAAGTAACAGCTACATCCACCCCAGCACTTTCATCAACAGCAAACATATACTCTCAGACACCTGCATTGGAATTAACGCACGTCACATCTCCGTCAACACCAGAGGGGTCCACTGCGTCTCATACTACTAAAGATTTCACACCGACTGACACGCCTTCTTCTTTTTCTTCTTCTTCTTCTTCTTCTTCTTCTTCTTCTTCTTCTTCTTCTTCTTTTTCTTATTCTTCTACTTCTTCTTCTTCTGCTTCTGCATCAATGACAGAGACGTCTTCTGTAGTACCCTCAGCAACAATCGACATGTCGACGCCCATACCTTCACACACAACTTCGGCACCAGCGCCTTTGAATACAGCCAAAGATAAGGCTAGATTAGGAACTGCTAAAGACACTGGGCAAGACAACCAGGCGGTGGTCATTGGGGCTAGCCTTGGGTGTGCATTGCTTGTTGCGGTCGCTTTAGTCACTACTTTCATCGTTTACTGGAGAAAGAGGCAGCGAGAAAAACAGGAAGCGGAAGACAGAAGGATATCTTACAAACAGCCGTTCGGCAACTTTTGGGAAGAAGGCGATAAAAGCGCCGAAGACAGCAAAAAGGTTCATTTACAGGTTGAAAGCATTGAATATTATGTTGGATCAAGTGAATATGATTACCAGCCTTACACGGGTCTTGAAAATGTTTATATCTCTATAGCTGATAAAGATAACACTCCAGAAACAGTTTTAAACAGGGGGATAAAATTAGATTCAGATTATGATACTTGCAGCCCTGCAAATATCTCACCGACACAAGAACTCCAAGTGGACGACCTCTCTTGCGGTGAGAAGACACGGAATGGTCAAGACGTGAAAAATCCTTACTTTGAGCTCAGTGATGAATATACTAAACCAGAGACCAAGCTTTTGGAATACTCTCTCGGACTCTATAACAAAGATTCACCAGAAAAAGAAGAAGAAGAAGAGAGCTCATACAATAACGATTGTTACAGCACAATAAAAGACAAAACAGAGATAAATAAAAATGATGTTAAAGCTTTTTTGAAAACTGACACTGTCACAGCAGTAGGAGAAGAAAGTGAGAGAAACATTCCTATTTACAGTACAGTGCAAGACAAAGCAGAGCCTGGTTCAAATCTAAAAGACAAGTTGGAAGCATCAAACATTGCAACAGGAGACAATAGAGGTAGGGACGTTAATACTATTTACAATAGATTGAATGGGAGACCGGAAGTGTGTAAAGCTCACGTCAATAAGGAATTGGAAACTTACAACATTGCATCAGGAGAGGCTAAAGTACAGAACAGAAATATTTTCAACACAACAAACGGTAAAGATGAAACGATGCCCTACAGGGACATAAAAGATAACCTAGATTCTCACTGTGTTTCGCCAAGAAATGCTGACAGCAAAAACAATGGTATCTACAACAGATTAAATGAGAGAAGACAGATTCCAGATTTGGAAACCTACAACATTTCACCGGAAGAAGCTGAGAGCAAAAACAATGATATTTACAACAGATTAAATGAGAGAAGACGGATTCCAGATTTGGAAACCTACAACATTTCACCGGAAGAAGCTGAGAGCAAAAACAATGATATTTATAACAGATTAAATGAGAGAAGACAGATTCCAGATTTGGAAACCTACAACATTTCACCGGAAGAAACTGAAAGTGAAAGTAAAAACAATGATATTTACAATAGATTAAATGAGAGAAGACAGATTCCAGATCTAGAAACCTACAACATTTCACCGGAAGAAGCTCAGAGCGAAAACAATGATATTTACAACAGGTTACATGAGAGAAGACAGATTCCAGATTTGGAAACCTACAACATTTCACCGCAAGAAGCTGAGAGCAAAAACAATATCTACAACAGATTAAATGAGAAAACGGAGATTCCAGATCTAGATACCTACAACATTTCACCGGAAGAAGCTGAAAGTGAAAGCAAAAACAATGATACATGTATCTACAACAGATTAAATGAGAAAACAAAAGTGGCCGACTTGGAAACCTACAACATTGCAGCTGGAGAGTTAAAAACGATTCCAAAGACCCCGCAGCAGAACGGAACCTCAAACTGCCCTCCAGACTTTGAAAACCCTTACTCTCTTGCCACACAAGGGGGTGATGACCCGCTAGAGATGGTCAATGTCGATGTTGGAAATTAGACACCCTGCGTGTATACGACGACAACTTATGACGTAACAACACCCATAAGCAGCGTGAGTTTTACAGCAAAGGATTAGACAATGACCCTACCCCCTCCCTCGGGCCGATCAGTGCGTCTATTTTTAGATGGCCGTCCTGGATTTCCTCTCCTATGGGCTTCGTCCTCCTGAGCGGGCCTATAACGCATGGTCTCCATTGGGATTATGAGAATGACACAAACTTTGACGTTCACTGACGATCTGTACGTGAAGTTTCTGTTTCCGGTTTGGGCAATTAAAAGAACACCCTGACCAGACAAGCGCAGAATGTTTTACGTTGGAGAAAGAAGGTGAACTAGGAAGTAATGATAGCGAAGTATATCACTTCCTCATTCAAGACAAATTTTTTTAAAGCAAGAAAATTAGGGTGAATGCTTTGTACATAATGATTGTTCAGTCGAGTTTGTTTTATGAGTTTGTTTCAGACCTGGACGTTGAAATTTATCTGTCATTTTGTTTGCAAGATTATTTTTTCTTCTCCTTCTCCTTCCTCTTCTTCTTCTTCTTCTTCTTCTTCTTCTTCTTCTTCCTCTTTGTTTTCCTCCTCCTCCTCTTCTTATTCCTTTTCTTCTTCCTCTCCCTTTTTTGTATTTTTATCACTACACTATCATCTTTTTGTTATTTTTATTATTATTAGTAGTAGTAGTAGTAGTAGTATTAATTTTATTAGCATTAATATTATTATACTTACCACAATTAGTATAAGTATTATTCGTATTGCGTTAAGTATCAGCCTTAGCATTGATTGCTATTTCCTTGTTGTTAATGTTATAAAATATTATTAGTTTTGAGTTGTTACACAAACAGCATTGCCACTCCCACAATAACCGCTGTTATCACTGAATTTGTATCTTCACTAACAATCATTATGATCGATTTTTCATCACATGATTTTTTTGTTCTGTTTCACCCCTCTGAACCAGGACTTTCTTCTAGCATATACCAGCATCTTTGCGCATCAGCGGTTTCGATTTGTTTATTATTATTCTAAATCACCCCACACAGGGTAACCAACGTCCCAATAAAACTTGTGTACTGTTTAAAGATTTTTAGCCTTTTTTAAATATAAATGCACACAGCGAAAAGAGTTACAAATAGAAAAAGGAAATGAGAAACCGACATGAACTGGAGCTTTTTTTCAATATAGTTTTTTGCATTGCATTGATAGCTTTAAGGTGCGTTTATGTTTCAAAGTGTTTACTGGCAGGTAACTGTTTCGAAATGCTTGTTTTTGTGCGAATGTTTTACGTTATGCCTAAGCTTGAGCTCTTTTTAAAGAATATGGGTTTAAAAAATTATTATATTTACTAAAGCTTTAATTGTTGTTATCATTTCTATTATTTTTTTTACTGCTGTCGTAATTTTATCATTTATAATATTCTTAACATAACTCTGTTGACAATCATAATTTCATCAACCATCTTATTATGTTTACTATTATTATTATCATTTTTATTATTATTATTATTATTAAATTATTTTTATTATGATTATTATTATTATTATCATCATCATCATCATCATCATCATCATCATTATTATTATTACTATTTCTGTTGTTATTATTCTTGTAGCTGTTATTATTATTATTAATATTGTTATTATTATCAATATTTTTCTCATTTCATTCAGGATGACATAAGTGTTTTATACTTTCCTACGTAAATAAATCATTGCTGCTTGCTTTACATGGTTCGCATATTTTTCATTTTTAGTGTCTCTTTGTTGAACTGATATCGAGTATATGTCTATTAAAAAATCTAATTCTTTGCTCGTACATATCTTATGAAATTTTTACATACATAAAGCGAGCAATGACAGGAACTTTTTTTAAACTTTCCACGTTTGTTTTTAGATAGGCGCAGCAAGTACATTTAAAAACACACGAAGAAAAACCAGATCAACTCTAAACTCAATAAATTGATGTAAAAGATAAAGTGAGATCCCGAGGATTAATAAAAAATATAGATGGATATGGAGACATTGTTTTAGTTTTAAAGTCAGAATGTAAAACAAACTATTGAGGAGATCTTAAGGTAGAATACTTTGATTCACGTTTTTCGCTTTATAATAGAATGGTTAGTCTGAAATGGAATGGTGGTAGCTTTATCAATGGAGTCAAATAAATCCAAGAGCTGCAACCAAAAAACCGCTGTACGTGTATTTTAGTCTTACTTACTTCCCTCATATGTTTAGGCTAATTTAATTACGAGGCACTTTAAGTAACTTTTGTGTCGAAAGAAATCCCCGAAAGTTTCTCATACATGTCAATGCATCTAACAAGCCATACTTGAAATTCAAAGGCAATGTTTGAAAAGAAATACAAATACTTTACGTCTTTATCTAGACAAGTTACCGATACTAGAGAGGGGTGTAAGATTTATGTCATTCTATCACTGCTAGGCTGAAAATGTGAATTGACTTGTAGAAAGGCGTGATGTACTATTAATAAGAGAGTGAGTGAAAAGAAAATTCAAATATGAGTAGATAATCGTTATAGAAAGAAGAGAAAGACAAAGATAGGGATAGATAACTAGAGAAAGACAAAGAGGGTGTGTGTGTGTAGGTGTGTGATGGTGTGTAGGTGTGTGTGTGAGAGAGAGAGAGAGACGAAAATTTTTATGTGTATAATAGTCCAAGTCCTCGACCATGCCATGTTGCAATTGCCTTGGGAAAGCAATTTACCCTAACTTTCCCCAGTCCACCCACCTGTAAAATGGGTACCCAGCTACAGGCTTCAAATGTACTGGTCTGCTGGGGCATTAGTGGCGCTGCTCTGTGGCGACACAGTTACGCTGAGTAACGAAGACAAATTTCCCGAAAGGGATTAATATAGTGTATAAAAATTTTTTAAAAAGTAATTTGAATTTTGTTCACACTGTGATGTGCTTCTGTGTTGTTTTAGATCACACATTGATTTTGTTGCGTGTAAAAACTGTCATAATTTTAAAAATCATACTATTGGTTAGATAGATAAGGGAATTTCTTTCCTGGTAAAGATTAATTTTTTTTTTGTTTCGAAATGAAGAGGAGAAAAGCGTTGAACTTTGAATAATATCGACACTAATGTGTTCAAACGACGATATAGTTTCAAGAAAGTTTCGATGTATACTATAGCAAAAAATTTCAAAACTTAACAAGTTTTTATCATCTTATGACTTGCCAAGTAAAAGGTGTAAAAGAGCAAGATTCTTTAAGTTGACACAAGTTGAACGAAACTTCTCCGTAATGGTTTTGACCTATTTCTACCCGACCATTGGGGTCAACAATTTGGGGTACTGTTTGGGTTGTGGTTTAGGGTCACTTTACACAGCCTTAGTTAGACTAGATCTAGATGATTCAAATAAGGCATCAACCAAATTTCCATCCTTGGACTCGATCCTGGGTCAGCTTTTCATAGCATTTTGTGAAATCCCCACTTCTCTTGTTGCTTTGTAGGCCAGAGAGAGAGAGAGAGAGAGAGAGAGAGAGAGAGAGAGAGAGAGAAAGAGAGAGAGAGAGAGAGAGATGAAGATTAAGGCAGAAAGAGAGATAAAGAGAAAATGGATTCTAAGAAAGGGATCGAGAGTGAACGAAACTTAAGATTAATATGTGGGAAGACCAATCAGGTCAAAGTTTCACCACTGTTCTTTAATGCCGGGTTACCGTTTGTTCTATATGATGCAGATGATTAGACATGCCGGCGCATTGTTTTTGTTTCTTTGTTTTTGTTTTTCATTTTTCTCATAAACTCTCGCTAGAACTTCCCAAAATAGCGAACACAAAAAAAAAATTATTTCCCCCCACGGCTTTTGCAACAGAACTAATAATACCTCAGTTGCTAAACAGGAAGACTATGAAGCAAACAGACCCAGTTTAATTTCTCTATAAGTAAAAGGCTCTTTGACGTAAAAAGTAAAAAGCGTTTTTTATTACAGCGCCTAATCCACTAGAAATTGAGCTCTAAGAGATCTACCTGGACTTTCCGACAGGCCATTACCAAAGAAAGTATCTTCTAAATTGACAAAGGAGTAGCCAATAAAGCACATAACTCTAGCTCTCTGACAAGATCTTCCACTGCCTGTAGTCGGGTCCTCCTTTAACCCATGAGTAAGGCGAAGGAAATGTGTTTAAATAACCGTTCTCAAGGACTAAATGTCGATCTGCCGAAAGCAGGACTCGAACCCCGGACCTCTTAGTCTTAAAGCCGAGCGTCTACCACTAGACCAAGACGAATCCAATGTTTTGCTTTTTTTCTCAAATTTCAAGGAACACCCCCCCCAAAAAAAAAAAAAAAAAAAAAAAACCCACCCGAAACAACAACGAAACAAGGTTAACGTCTAGAAAAAAAATCAACGCGCAGATTAATACACTTAGACCACTGATATTGATAATACAAACGGCATGTAAATTAGGGAAATATAATATATATTTACATAAAGACAAGGAGCTCAACAACAGATAACAACAAAATACAAACACAACAAAAAGTAATAATACACGTAGCATTTTTGCCAAATTGTATTTACAGAATAAGCTTTTAGGGAGCTTTTTCTTAAATGTATATGTTATGATTTTTATTACAAAATCAATACTTAAAAGATATTTTTTTTACAAAATTCATTATCGACATTAATTTTTTATATAATTTTTTTGAAAGAAAAAAAAGAAAATGTTTGGCTAAACGAAGAATATTAACAGAAAACAAGAGTTTTGTACATTTTAGATCAGTGTATAAAACAATATACTCCAAACCAAACCAAATATCATGCAGACAAGCTGTTTATGCTGTGGACACGCTGTACATTTGATTTTCAAATCCTCCAGACGCCTCCGACTGGGGGTCTCCAAGTTTGTCATAACTTTCACCATCATCCATCGCTTGGTTCACAAACGTAATGGGCGCGTAGACAGGGTTCACAACGCCAGACGTCGGATTTGATTGGTTGTCTTCCTCACGTGACCCGTGCTCGTACCGGACAGACATAGAGCGGCCGGCTTTTTCCGCTTGTTCCAAACGTCTCCTTTTCCTGGAACGCCGTGACGTGTGTACGAACGCGACAGACAGGACGAATACGAAGAGGGTACAGCCTAAAAGGATGGCGATCACGTGATGTGCGGGGATTGACCATCCAGACCTCTCGCTCCCATCTTTTGGAAGAGAAAAAAAAAAGAAACAGACAAATCAAAAGACGATCAAGATATTCATTAAAGACCTTGTGGAAAATACCTCGGCCACAGAAAAGTTCACTGGGGAAAGCACTTTTTAAGTTTTACACGTAAGAAAACAGCCCCATACTTTTTTTTGGAGGGTGGGGGGTGGGGGAGGTGTTAAGCTAATGATCAAGTCCCAATAGTGCGTCCTTAGAAGGATTAAGTTTCTATCTCCAGTAGACAAACTGTTGAGAAAATCGACTTCGAAGTTTTCACACCGCATAGTTCGGCTACTAAACAATTTTTCTCAAAACTTAGGCCTATCTAAAGGAAAGTCAGACCGCTCTTAATCTTGATCACAACTGGGAAAACTATTGTAAAAGTAGTAAGACTTGTGTAACTCAATTGCTTAAACAAAAAGAGACAGAACTGTATCATTCTCAAGACGCGATATTTTCCTTAACTGACAAAAACTAATAACAATAATAATAATAATAATAATAATAATAATAATAATAACAATTATGAAGTTATTTTTGTACTGGTAGCAAGACGTGTGTAACTCAATTTCATAAAATAAAACGACACAGAGTCAAATCATTCTCAGGACGCAATATTTTCCTTAACTAACAAAAAACTAATAACAATAATAATAATAATAATAATAACAATAATAATAATAACAACAACAACAACAACAATAATAATAATAACAATAGTATATCTACCCAAACAAACAATGTTGACATAATGACAATTTTGTACAAAACATACTCCATTAACAATTCGAACAAACAGAAGAAATCCAAAAGGTGCATGTACAAAAATTAAAGAAAAAAACTATGTGAACTGCCAATTTAGGATAAGCTGCATCAACAGAACTATAAGCCACCATTTACTGGCATTTATGTGGCAATTTTTTTACCTTTTTTGTCTGTGTCCTTTCCTTGGTTTAATCTTTCCCTGATTTTCCTCAGCGTTTCCTTTGCACGATTTTTGCCAAATCTTGCCCTATAATGTTCCAGAAACGATAAATAGGCTTTTGAGGACGTTTGTTTCGGTGTCGTAGCAAACTTGGTGGATTTTGCAGACGCTGGATTTGGTGTGGTAACTGACGAGGTGGGTTTTGCAGACGCTGGATTTGGTGTGGTAGCTGACGAGGTGGGTTTTGCAGACGTCGGGGTCGATTTCGTATCTGGTGAGGTGGATTTCGCAGACGTAGGATTTAATTTTTCAGACGTAAAGCTTGATTTTACAGCTAAAGGAACGGGCGTCGTAGACGCTTGGGTTGATTTCGTAGCTGCAGTAGTGGGTGTGGTGGTGGGTGTTGTGGTGGGTGTGGTGGTGGGTGTTGTGGTGGGTGTTGTGGTGGGTGTTGTAGACGTTTGGGTTGATTTCGTACCTGAAGAGGTGGGTGTCGCAGACGCTGGGTTTGATACCGCCGCTAACGATATTGGTTTAGCAGACGATGGATTAAGCTTCACAGAAGTCTGGTCAGCTGCTGTCGTCATCTTGCTGAGCGGTCCAGTCACGCTGCTTGTTTCCCAGGTCGTGGACGGTGCGTGGGTCGTGTCAAACCTCTCGGACTGTGTGGTACTGGTAGTCGAACTATCTGGCATTGTTGTGGAGGTTAAATTGGCAGCCTGGACGATTCCAGGAGGATGCCCTTAAATGAAAAAAAGATTACACAGTATTCAAATATAAATATGTAAAATACAAATGTGTAAGAATAACTATGTAAATACTAAACGATAGATTTAGTTACATCTTTATCGTGGGTACCTATGGCTTTCAGAAATTAAACGTAAAATACAGCGATTGAAAAGTTTTTGCTTACAGGAAACAGATTGCTATGTTGTTGGTTTTTTTTTATTTTAATTTTCCAACACAGAATGAAATCAGTATTCTGTATTTTGTACTCTGACCAATCGAAAATCTCTTTTCCTCATAAGAAGATAGAAGAATCTGAAGAAATGAACAGACAACATGATAACACTATTTCTTAGATTTAAACTACAGCGAAGAAAGATAACTCCATATAAATTATTTTCTTTGCCTTGGGGCAGGATTTGGGAATGCGGTTAGAGCGCAAATTATCGTTCCTGTTTGAAATCTTACTCTTTCAAACCAATTGCTTGCACGCAACAACGACTATTCTGTGCTCTAGTTCACATTCCCAATTTCATCCTGATTTAGAAAATAAGCTCAAATTGGACTAACAACCGTAGCAGCAGCAATATAAAAAAAAAACCCAATAACATTAACAACATTGGTAACAACGACAGAAAACACAAAAATATTAATAACAACAACGACAAAAGCAGCAGCAATGCAATTAAAAGAAGAAGTAACAAAAAAAAAACAACAACAGAAGAACAACAGAAACAGCGGTTAGAAAAAAAAAACGATAAAACCTGACAACAAAAACAACAACAGCAGCAGCAGAAGCAACAACAACAAGAACGTCAACAACATAAAAAAAGTAGCAGCAACAAAATAATCCATGGAACTATAACGCCGGGTAGAAAATTCTTTCATCACTTTTAAAGAAAAACTTATTTTTTGAAATACAGGAAAATTACGGAAAAACAATTATTTATAAAAGCAAGCCTAATTGTAAGTATTCACTCTTAATTTTTTGGGGAAAGATAATCGCTGAAAAAACCCGATTACCTCTCCAAATCTGGCAGACAAAAGCGTTGGTCGACTGGCATGGTGCACCATACCAATGCTGTGTATCGCTGTCAAACTAAAACAAAAAGAAATAAAATAAAACCATTACAATTTGTATTCAACAGAAACCATGTGAGGTGAACAGGGCATATCAGGCACAAATCGGAGCTTTACAATAATCCAGTGATTGAAGAGGTTTTAAAATTTTATCTCTGGCTTATTTGTGGATTTGGTTGGTTGAATTTTAACGTCTCTTTTCAACTACGAGGTATATCAGAGACGGCGCTTGGGACAATTGAAAGCGTGCAGCCACACTGTGATTTAAGGAGCACTTGCATACACCACACCCAGTCACATTATCCTGACATCGGGCCGACCAGACGTAGCACTAAATCCATAATGCCAGACACCAGGCGGATCAGCTACTAATACCAATTTTAAAGTCGTTGGTTTGACTTGACCGGGGATCGAACCCGCACCTTCCGATCTCTGAGCGAGTGTCTTTACCGCTAGACCACAGAGCCGATCTTATTTGTGGAGCAGCGCGGCTCAGTGATTAACGTGTCAGATTTGTGATCCGGCTGTCACGGGTTCGATTCTCAGCCACGATGCACGCTGTAGTTGCCTTGGGAATACAATTTGTCCACACTTACCTCAGTCCACACACATGTAAAATGGGTACCTGGCTAAGGGCAGTGCTTGAGATTTGTAGAATGTTAGTATTTGAGCGCCTAAAAGGCAGGCGTGCTGTAATGCTCTTAAATATGAGTTGAGTTTGCTTTAGGATGTATTAGCCTGTTAAGTCTTGAGACTGCAATCGGCGGTGGAAAACTACAAACATATTATTTTTTAAAGGTAATTTCACCTCAAACAAAATTCAAGTATTTTGTTAATCAACAAAGTATTACATTTAAAGGTCTCTTACTTAATACTAATCTGACATAGATCAAAAGAGAGAGAGAGAGGGGAGCAGAGAGATAATGAGAAGAAAGAGAGAAAGAATGCCCGAGGTAAAATCAGAGAGGAGAGAGAGATAGAGAGAGATTGAGAAGGAAGGCAGAGACAGAGATAAAGAGGCAGAGAGAGACAAAGATAGAGAGAGAAGGGGAAAAGGGAGATAGATAGAGAGAGAGAGATGGAGAAAAAAGGCACAGACAAATAAAGAGACAAAGAGAGATAGAGAGATGGCCAAAGAGAGAGAGAGAGACAGAGACAGAGAGAGAGAGAGAAAGAAAGCAGTTTAACAAATCCGTCATATAACCAAGCTAGAGACGGTCTTCGCTCTTCCTTACCTGTATGCACTGTTTCTCTAGTCTATCCGTAGCATCGCTCCTATCCCAAGAGATGTAATCAAATGGGCTCCCGTCAGACCATTCATATCCTAAACAGATAAAGAAAAAAAAAACAAAATCTAGCGTGGTAGGGCAAGGTAAAACCACTGGCTAGTTTAAAAGGCAAAGAGAACATAATCCATGGCTAACCTTAAAGAGGTGGCGTTGAAATGGCTTTGAATTGAACTGGATATTTTCTCTCTCCCTGTCTGTCTGTCTGTCTGTCTCTGTCTGTCTGTCTGTCTCTCTTTCTCTTTCTATTTGCTTTTCTTTTTATCTCTTTACCACTTTCTTTCTCTTTTTCAATTCTCTATCTCTCTTTCTACCCGTGTTTCTTTTTTATCTTTATGTCACTCTCTCTCTTTACAAACTCTCTTTCTCGCTCTCTCTCTCTTTTTCTATTTTCATCTCTATATCAATCTCTCTTTTAAACTCTTTCTCTCGTTCTCTCTCTCACTCGCTCTTTCTCTTTCAATATCATATCCGTCCGTGTCTCCTTCTCACGCCTTTTCTTTTGACCCAAGTGTGAGGTTAAGGGCACCTAAGACTTCAATATGATGCATGGTTTTAGCTTACATGTCTATTTTTGTACTAAGGCTAGGCCTAGCTTAGATGAACTCATAATTTAAATGAGGCATAACTTATGATATGTTATCGTCCATTCTCTGTAATTTTTGTTTATGGCTAAGTGTTGGTCGTGTAAAGTGTTTCCAGATTTAAACGGTTGCTGTTGGTGCGATTTTGGATCTTCCCGTTCAAGTAAGCAAGTCACTTAGAAAAGCTAAGTAAGGACCTTCGCCTTGAAACTCCTTTTTTTCCTTTTAATAAGTGTAGTGGCGACATAGTATAAGCTATGTTTCTCTCAGTAGCAAGACAGTTGGTGCCGAAGCTACTATAAGTCGAAGGTTCGAATCCTACTAAGGGGCAGGCAATTCGGGCATTTCTTCTTAATTTAATCCTACTTCTTTGCACTGCTAATTTCATACACTTAAAATCTTTTAATCACTAGCCTTGATTAGCCCGCCGGATGACGGAAGACTGCGCCGGTTTTTATCCTATTGCAGTAAAACTTGAAAGAGAAGTGTCAATGATGCTAGCTTTGCTTGTTGAAATATTGCGCCGGTTTTAGACAGACGAATATGTTTCTATTTTGTTTTTAATTCGAATAACTTTATCATCGAGGGATTAAAAATCAAACGAAGGAAACCGGCGCAGTTTACTGAACACAAGGATGGCCAATTCGGGCGGCATGTTATGTAATCACGGATCAAACCGACGCAATCTTCCGTACCCCAGCCCGCCCACTCCGCCACCCCCGCGCCATGCCTGAACTTCCACACCAGAGAGAGAGAGAGAGAGAGAGAGAGAGAGAGAGAGAGAGAGAGAGAGAGAGAGAGAGAGAGAGAGCGACGCCCTTTTGTGAATCAGTGATGCTAGTTTCCAACATGGCTCTCTTTCCTAAATTTAATTACCGTACAAAACAAAACAAAAATAATAAAACTCTCAAAAACTTTAAAAAAAAAACCTACGCAATTTGTCTATGATTTAGCTTCAAAATAATTAGAGTGTCATGAAGGACCCTAGAAAGATGAATTGCCGTACGTATCAACACAAAATCGGGGGAGGGGTAGGGGGGGTTGGTTGTTTGAATATTAACGTCTTTTTTCAACTACAAGGTTATATCAGAGACGGCGCTTGGGACAATTGAAAGCGTGCTGCCACACTGTGATGTAAGGAGCGCTTGCATACACCACACCCAGTCATATTATCCTGACACCGTGCCGACCAGACTTAGCACTAAATCCATAATGCCAGACACTAGGCGGATCAGCTGCTAATACCAATTTTAAAGTCCTTGGTTTGACTCGGCCGGGGATCGAACCCGCACCTCGCGATCTCTGAGCGAGTGTCTTTACCGCTAGGCCACAGAGCCGGGGGGGGGGGGAGACATTTTCCGGATCTCCAGTGCATGGCCAAAAATGTCTCTCCTTTTTAAATTATTATAGAACAATCCCACGTAGTTATTTCAATAAGATAAATGGCTTACGTTTTCCTCTATCTTCTTTCCGCAGGCCGATCCATACTGGTTTACCTTCATCAAACCTGTAAAAAATTGAGACGTTATAATTTATAATGTTGAATCAGTGGAAAATAATCTTCAAAGTTATCGAACATGTAATTCGAAAACAATCGTAAGATTAGAATCAAACACAATGTTGTCACTTGGGATAGAGGATAAGACTTTCACAGTATAACACTGAAATTAAGCCATTCAAATTTTTGCTTTATAGCGATTTCGTCGTCTCAGTATTATAATGTCCTATCTTATATAGAACAAAGAGGGAGATAGGACAACGAGATCAAGAGTTAACTATTAAGGTGTAAAAAAAAACCCTGCTTTTTATCGAATACTAATCTTACAAGTTATAACAGACACCCAAAAAGTAGTCATTTGAATTATATTTACCTGTCTTATATGCCTAAAAAAGCTGAAAGGCTAATTTAAAATAAAAAGCGAATTCAAATTCTTGATCACATCATTCAGACAAAGCTCATGTAGCAGTTGGTCAATCCATGAACAGAATATTTTTTGTAGACACAGCTGTTCTCTTGTCATCGCTTCACATCGGCTATGTCTAAAAAATGGCCAGTGCATCAAAGAAAGCTTCTTGGATGTTTATCAAAGGCAATCTTGAAATATGTATTGCGCCATCCATTGATTTTTTAAATAAACTTGTCCATAAATAAAACCAAGGAATATTTCTTCTCGTACCGCCCGATCTCTCTTGGAGACGTTGCTTTCCTGGACTTTACTTGACAACAACTTCCTAGTCTATGCCTGTGTGACGGCATTTCCAAGAAAATCTTCTACGTGTCTTGTTCCCATCTCCTAGTTGGCTTACCTCAGCTTCTAGACCTCTCTATCTTCGCTTCAGGAACATGCTTTTTGCCGCTTTATATGATGGAAAGATTTTTAGAGCTATAAAATTAGCAGTGGATAGAAATAGACTTTAGATGGGAAATGTCCCAAATGTCTGCCTTTAGTATAATTTTAAGCTTTGACTTATAATATAGTAGCGTCGGCACCCACCACCTTGCTAATCTCCTAGCAAAGTAGCGGTGACATGGTATAAGCTTTGTTTCTCTAAGTGACAAGGCGATGGGTGCCAAAGTTACTTTAAGTCAAAGGTTTAAATAATACTACCGAGCAGACATTTCGGGCATTTCCACTTAAAATCTACCTCCCTCCCCAGTGACTGTGAATTTCATACCTTTAACTATCTCTCAATCGATTGATTGCGCGGTATCTACCTCCGCTATTTATCTTGACCCTTTAAATGTCTACAAACACGCGCGCACAAATATGCTTAACTTTATTTTGAATCTAGAAGATGATTGGTTGGTTGGTTGTTTGAATTTTAACGTCTCTTTTCAACTTCGAGGTTATCTCAGAGACGGCGCTTGGGACATTTGAAAGCGTGCTGCCACACTGTGATGTACGGAGCGCTGCATACACCACGCCCAGTCACATTATCCTGACACGGGGCCGACCAGACTTAGCACTAAATCCATAATCCCAGACACCAGGCGGGTCAGCTACTAATACCAATTTTAAAGTCCTTGGTTTGACTCGGCCAGGGATCGAACCCGTATCTCCCGATCTCTGAGCGAGTGTGTTTACCGCTAGGCCACAGAGCCGGTATTTTTTTGTTTAATCTAGAAGAAAATCAGAAAGATGTTTACTTTTCTAAAACGTTGTTGGTGTGAGTGCTATGGATGCTCGCGAGGTTTCCATACAGTCCCTCACAGTAAGTCTGGGCATCCGACCATGTCTTTTCCTCGCGAAAAGCCTGAGATGAATAAAATAATAAACATAACAACTATAACAATAAAACTATTATAATTGGAAACCATAACAAGAAAGAGAAGAATATTAATGGAAATTACAATGATAATTTCCATTGCAATCATAAAAAATAATGATAATTATAGTAAATATAATAAAAATATTAATAATAACAATAATAATATTCATAATAAAGATAATAATGATAGTGATGAGGAAAACAAAAAGAAGAAGAGGAATATTATAATACTTTGTACCAAATAAATAAAATACTTATACTTTACAAGTAAATTTGTTGGATCATTCCTCACTACTACCACTACCACTACTATTACCACTACCACTACTACTACCACTACTACTACCACTACTACAACAACAACTACTACTA
>BMAT01008952.1:82774-94209 GCA_019649035.1 Elysia marginata
AAGAAGAAGAAGAAGAAGAAAGAGAAGAATATATAAAAATGTTGATGAAGAGGATGGTGATGATTAGTATGATGATGATGATTATAATGATGATGATGATAATGATGATGACGATGAAGATGATGGTGATGATGACGGTGATGACGGTGGTGATAGTGATAATTATGATGGTGGTAATAATGAGAATAATGACGCTAAAGATGATGATGATGATTCGTTTTTTTAATCGCTTATGTTTATGGGCTGTAATGGCCTATCATCTGACATTAAAACAAGACACGCCTACTTGACATCTCTTAAAATCCGATGACCTCCTGAACCTTGATACCGACAGGCGGCCTTTGACCTCAGGTCATGTCGCCTACTTCTGGAAAATAGGGTTGATACTTGTTGCAGTTTCCATTACAGTTACACGTATTTCTTCGTGATTAAAGACTCTTCGTATCTGTCTTATCAGAAGAATGAAAGCTTCTAGATCTAGGTTCTAAATTCTTGAGTTTATGGTATGTGCTGACATCAGCCATTATAATGCTTGCACTAGACTCAATGTGGAGCCCGATTACTGTCATCACCGAAGAACTCAGAGATAAGAAGACCGGCTATAAATATGTGATCCCCTAAGTTTCTCGGATGGCCGAAAACGGAGGCATAAAGAAAGATTTGGTCTTGAAATAAGAGATTTAATAAAACAATAGTCTTTACAGTTATTAAAGACAAGACAGTATTTCTTTTAAAAAAAGCAATACAGAAAAAAACAATGTTAGCCTGCGGCTAAATGCAGAGAAACTACTTAGGCCTATAGATCTTGTATCCAAAACTAGTTTTAGACGTTCATTCTGTATACGTTAGTGTCTAGCTCAACCACAAAGCAGTCCCACTCTCAGAGCGGGCACAACAAGCCTTGAAGAGAATAAAAAAAAGAACGCGCTAAATTATCTCCCAGTAAACATTCAAGATACTTCATATTTCAACAAGTAGAAAAAGATTATTATTTTTATCAATATTATTATTATTATCATTCTTATTACTATTATTATTATGATTATTGTTATTATTATTATTATTATTATCATTATTATTATTATTATTATCAATAAAAGTAAATGAGAAGTTGTAATAGTTTCAGTTTCTAAGAAATCACCCATTGATTAAAAGACACAGAAAACAATTACTCACAGCTTTACGCCGGCTTCCAATCTCCAGTAACCAGTACTCTTTAATCACTTGTCTATTTACGGCGTAGCGCTCTATCACAGGTGTATGCGTACCTTTACAATCGAAGACAACTTATATACGGTATCGACTTAAGTTGCCAAACAAAAGAAAGTCTCAGTCGAAACTTTCACACTCTAATAGGCTACACTTAAAGCTGACTCTCAAAATCTAAAATTCTAAATCAGACGTCGGGGAAATTTATGGGGATACAGAAGGCTTTATGACCATTTTGATGGCTAAAGCCCAAGATTGGTTTGTGTTCTTTAACAATCTCTTCGATTCATGTTTTATTTTTACAAGTAGACCCTTGTCAACGCATAAAAGTAAATGAAAACCCGAAAGGAGTTGTCAATTGTTGTTTTTTTTTTCATCGCAGAAGATGCGTGTTTTTTTTTTCATAAAAACTTATCTATTTCTGTTTACCAGAAAATGTTATCCATACAATTGTAACAACTTCTTTTTTATTTTCTTTGTTTTGTTGGGTTTTTTTTCGTTGTCATAACTCGCGCTTTCTTATTTGAAGAAAGATAATACGCATGGAAATTTAGAGTAAAACCTGATTCTCTATCAGCATTAATCTCACTGACCATATCTACTTAAATGACATGAAACTCACTTATGAATAGAATTAATTGTTTTTGGAAAAGATGTTCTCAGAAAAACACATTGAATTATTCATCTTTTTTCAGGTAGAAGTTTTTTGCGTTTTTTTTTTTTTCTAATCCCTGTACATAAGACTGATAGGCTCCCGTTAACGTATAGTCGTTTCTTACATAATGCGGCTGTCTACCAAAAAGGTTTATTGACTAGAAACTCCAAAGAGAATTAACACCCAATTCGCAGTGAACAAACCAAATGCAGTATCTCTCACTGCAGATACTGCTTTTGGTTTATACCCTAGACCCTTTGACGCGCTTTCGTCACCGCGAGGAAGCGTCGTGGTCCAGTGGTAGACGCTCGGCTTTCAGACCGACAGGTCTAGGGTTCGAGTCCTTTTTTCCGGCAAGTCAACGTTTAGTCCTTGAGAAAGGCTGTTTACACACATTACACACATTTCTTCGCCTCATCCATCCGTTAAAGGAATACCCGGCTATTAGGCAGTGAAATATCCTGTCAGCATGCTAGAGTGAATCGCTGTAACAGCTACTGCTTCTCTGTGAGTTCAGAAGGTGATTTGGCAGGTTAGTAGAGACCTATAGCACACGCACCGCGTACGTGAAAATCGGGAAAGCAGATTGAGAAACTATAAAAATAATGAAACCAGTTTCTAAAAATAGACCCACAGACGTTCGCGTCATACTCACGCGTGGCTGCTTAAAGTCTGTATTACCTGTCGAGGAACCCGTGTAAAGCGCTTAGAGTATTTTAGTGGATTTGGCGCTGTATACAAACGCTCTTTATTACTATAATTATAAGGCAAAATTGTATCTCAGCAGTTCAACTGGTCCACCCTTCACCGATACGAAATAAATAAATAAAAAAAAATATCTATACAGTCCTCCACCACCGGAGGCAGTCTCATGACTTTACATCCCAGCAGGCCTATGCACACTAGAGCAAATTCAACTCATACTTCAGAGCATTTACAGTACAGCTGTCTGTTAGAAGCTCAAATACTGAAATTCTACAAATTTCGTGAACTGCCTTTTGCCAATACCCATTTTACAGGTGGGTGGATTGAGGAGAGTGTGGATTAATTGCTTTAGATTTAGCTTTACGTGCGCATTCCATGAAAGCATCACATTAAGTCTCTCCCAAAGTTTACAAAGACTTAAGCGACATGTAATTGATAATTTATCAGACACCGCTAATGCCTTCTTACATGGGCTAGGAGTTTTATCAAGCAGAATAAAGATCTTAATTGTTGTAGCACAGAAATAAAATGGCCCCTTTGTTCCCTTTACGATGTGCCATGATGACCTGTCATAGTTTTAATATTATGCAGTAAGAAATAAACAGTGATAAATCTTCTGCGAATAAGGAGGTTTAAGAAAGACAATGATTGGAACATTCCTATCTTTCTTTTTCATTTTTTTAGGCGTAAAATAGAGTGAGAGAACAAATCAATATATAACTAAATAATGTCTCTGAATGGGTCAAACAGGACAAGCAATAAAAAAGCAAAAGTTTTATACAATGATCTCTTGTTATGCGGTATTTTCTTGGCTGAAGACACTTTTTCATGACAGCTATACACACAAGGCTCAAACTCGTAAAGACTCCCATTAACTCTGGGCATTTTTATTTTCAAAAACAAAAATGTAAGAACCTTTTTTTTTTCAATGAATGTTCATGGTTACAATATTTAAAGAAAGTTTCATAATACGTTTATCAGAGGGTATTGTGAGTATGCTACTGTGCATAACACCGAGATAAAGAGAATTCAAGTAGATTGAATCTTTCGCGCAATGCTTAATAAATTTGAGAAAGTTAAGACATCAAGCAATCCTATTGGGAATGAGAATAGAACACAAAATTGTCGTTCTTGCCTGCAAGCAATTGACTTCAAAGAGGGAGTTTGCAAACAGGAACGATAACTTGCGATCTAGTCTATTGTATAATTCTGTTTTCGATAAATCGTGTCTTAAAATTCGAAAATTATGTCATTATCTTTGTTAAATCTCAATTTTCTATGTTTTGTTCACTGAAGATGGTAGAAAAATAAAGCAGGAACGTTTTGATCTGTTTGTCTATAATTGTATTGGTTTTTTTTCCTTTGTTTCGCGGAGTCATGGGTTGTAAGTCTGTTGTTTTATTACCTTTTATTCAATATGACATGGTTATAGCCAGTATAGGGAATGAGATTTCAACAAGAGTAGCGGAACTTTCCTGGTGTCTCTCCACTATCTTATGAATACAAATATTACAATCTTTTAAAATTTATGTGACAGTTTTGTTTTGAAGATTAACTTTTTATTTAGCTCTATAGTTTTTAAGTTCTAGATGTCAAATCGTTTGTAATAGTAAGAAACTTACCCTACAATCTAGGTCTAGATTACAATAACCACTATAGTATTTTGCAGTGTTGTCTTCTGGAAAAGGGGCGTAACTCTTGTTTTACCTCTAGTCGCATTCCCTATTATGACACATTGCTGGACCTAATAATCGCCAATGAGAGTACTAAATGTGTAACCTTCGCAATGAAATAGTTTTTTTTTCCAAGCGTAGTGACGACATGGTGTAAGCTGTTTCTCTCAGTCAGGTGACCAGGCAGTGGGTGCCGATACTACTAGAAGTCGAAGGTTCGAATCATACTAAAGGCAGACATATCGGGCATTTCCACTGACGGCCTACTTTTCTCCACTACTAGCTTGATACCTTTTTATCCTCCAATCAGAATTATAGTAAATTTGTAAAACGTGCGTTTATTTATACATAAAAAAACTATTCAGTGTTTTACAAGGACTGAGTACATACGCAGAACAGCGTATGAATTGTAGGCGACAAGCCGGTGGGTTTATATAGAATGTAGATGTCATTAGGCTTAAAATTAATACGAAATTAAAAAAAAACTATTGGTTTTCACATATTTTCCCTTTTCATGATTCAAAGTGATTATTATGACTATAAAGTTTATCCTCAAAAACATATTATCGTGTTCAAGATCTCCCTTGTCTCTGTCTCTGTGTGTCTCTATCTGCCTGTCTCTCTCTTTCTATCTATCATTCTATCTATTCTACCCTTCAAAATGTAAAGGAAGACTATTTTGCTTATTAGTCCATCAGTTTATTCTCGTTGGTTGTGTGTGTCTACATTCCACGTTTTGTTCCAAACACAAAAAACTGCCAATATAATTTATCTATCTCTCTATCTATCTATGTATCAATAAATAAATCTATCTATCTATCTTTCTGTCTATCTATTTATCTTTCTGTCTGTCTATCTATATATCTTTCTGTCTGTCTATCTAATTTTATCTATCTGTTTATCTATCTATCTGACATTTTTCTTTTTATTTGTATAATTATAGATCCTACACATTTTATATTACCATCTCTATATATTTATCTCTTTTTCTTACACTGAGAGTCCTCAACAGTAAGACCCCTCTCCATATAACCCCCCAACCCCCCCCCCCTCACCTCACGCACACACCTCCCTATCTATTTATCTCTTCAAATCTCCCTCTTCACAACTATTCGCTGCCAAACGTTCTATTTCTGTACCTGTGTACTGCCACATTTCCTGGTGCTAAGACCTGGCAGCCGAGTTTCTAAGAAGACCCACAGCAGGCAAGTTTTTATGAAGTACCTTTTATCTAAAACTGGTTGATAACCAAGCCCTCTTCCTGTTTTAGTGCTGGCTTTCTTCGGTTTCATCTGTCTCGTCACTGTTAGTAGTTCAGCCACAACTCACAGGTAAAAAAAACTATAATATTACCTTTTTTTCTTTAAAAAATGTTGAATGGACTCCTCAAGAAGATTTTTATACATGTAATGAAAAAACGTTGATCTAGTAGTAGTATCGTATGGCTACACCTACAGATTATAGTTGTTGACCCAGACTATCAGGTCTTTATCAGCATTGTGGACTGTTTCATATCCACCATCTAGTTTCGTAAATGGGCAGTTTAAAAGAATGTGATCTGTTGTTTCAGGAGCCTTGCTACATCGTTGGCACATTTGAGAGCCTTTCAGTTTCCACTTGTGCATCATATAGGCGGTCTTTGCATGTCTTGTCGGAAATCGGTTAGTTATCACCCAGTGCTTTCTTTTTTAAGTTTGTGAAGCCAGGAAAAGGTTGGATTGGGTTAGTTATTCATACTTCCACCTGTTGGAATGTTATTTTCCCATTCTTTCTTCCATTCAACTGTTGCATGAAAGTTTACAATCTTTGCATCGTAGAAGAAGTGGTTTCTTCACCTCACGCTTCTAACGTTGATGTGAAAACTATAAGCATGGAAAGGTTGGTACGATCATTACCGACGCCAACACCGTAAACAGACCAACAGACAGACCCAGACACACACGTACATTTTTGTTTCGGCTTGGGCTGTGCTGCGTCCTCTATGTTGTTTGAACCGGCTCTGTGGCCTTGCGGTAAAGACACTCGCTCAGAGATCGGGAGATACGGGTTCGATCCCGGGCCGAGTCAAACCAAAGACTTAAAAATTGGTATTAGTAGCTGATCCGCCTGGTGTCTGGCATTATGGATTTAGTGCTAAGTCTGGCCGGTCCGGTGTCAGGATAATGTGACTGGGTGTGGTGTATGCAGCGCTCCGTACATCACAGTGTGGCAGCACGCTTTCAATGGTCCCAAGCGCCGTCTCTGATATAACCTTGAAGTTGAAAAGAGATGTTAAAATTCAAACAACAATCCAACCAACCAGCTATGTTGTTGGAATTATGTGACCCTTGCAAAGCGCTTTGAGCTGATAATATTTATTAGGATACAGCATAAAATAACTTCATATTATTTTTGTTACATTCATGACTATAAATATATAGTCAATAAGAAGTAACGTTCGAGTTTTGCAAAATATTTCACATGGACGTTTTGACATTTTAACTAACACCAGTAGTAATAGTATCGTATGGCGACACCTCCAGATTCTAAGATAGACTAATAATGGTACGTCCTAGAACTTGCATTTTTTTTTTGCATGCAGAATATGCAGAGAATCGTAATTAGAAGAATTCCTTTTTCGAGATCATAACAAGAGGACAAAAAGTATGAATGAACTGTGACAAAAACTAGGACTAAATATCGCATACAACTCATTGTTCAAGAGACCACCATATTTTGCTCCTCTAGCCTTTTCTAAATTCTGGCTAAGCAATATTCCGAGACACGGGTAGGGTAGTTCGTTAAACGTATGAATGAGTAATGTCTCATTATTTGTTTTAATTGTTTAACAACTTATTGTAAATAGGGCAGTTCAAGCTGTTCCATAAAAAGACCCTCGTAAAAAAAAAAAACAGTCACACTCATTCGCTCCATGAGAAAAAAATAATTTTGATAATTGTTTACGCGAAATAATTGCTTGGTAAATAATAATAACAATACCAATAATAATAATAACAATAATAATAATAATAATAATAGTAAAAATAATAATAATAATAATAGTAATAATAATAATAATAATAATAACAACAATAACAATAATATAATAATAATACATTATTCATCGTTTTCAAGAAATTCGTTTTACAGACATGGTCACCATTAAATTACATAAAAAGAAAGAATCAATCTTTTTTTGTAGAAATTACAACTTTGAACATATTATACAACTTCAAAATCTGGCCAATACCAATATTGAATTCATACTGTTAACAAACTTGAACATAAAAATGGACATCTCGCACCGATTTTTATTCCTGCAACGCAAGTTTTTTTTTTTCGGTTTCTAACCACAAAGTTAAAGTTTTTGCTTTATCGCTGACTTCATATTTTTCGTTTATTTATAACCATTTCAGATAATAATATAGGCATATTTATATCACAACACGCACAGTAAGGGGGTGGGGGGAGGTGCTATCATTTTTGTTAGGACAAGTTTATATAACCCTTCTGGACTAATATTTAAAAAAACAAACATTTGAACAGTTAATCCTTGATGAGCCCAGTTGCCGTCGAAGCTCCAATTCTTTTTTTTCTACCTTTTTTCTATTCGTTTGTTACAAGACACTAGGCCTAACTTATAATTTTTAATCCTTACTTGGGTACCTTTTCTCAATAGTGGCATAAACCGTCTCCTCGCTTCACGGTGGCTTTGTGTCAAAGAAAAGGGGTAAAGATTAGGCAAAATAGGGCGATGAAGAGACACACCGTCTCGACATAATGCTGGGAGATGCAAAAATGTTCAGGGGTCTTCGTCCTGCAAAATAACGTGTGTTTGAAATAGGCTCGTCGTGAGAGCCAAATGATGAAGGAAGAATTGATGATTGCAGAGGGAATGCAGCTTCAGAGACATGGACCTCAAACCTTCTGATTGATATATAGATAACGAAATAATTTTTATATAGATTAATATACGAAAAGATAGAAAGGTGGCTATTTAGACAGAAATAAAGATAATAGATAGATAGGTAGATAAATAGATAGATAGAAAAATGGATGGGTAGATAGACAGATGAGTGTATAGGTAGGTGTATAGAGAGATAGAAAAGTAGATAGGTAGATGGTGAAATAGATAGTTAGACTGATAGATGTACAGATAGATAGATAGATAGATAGATAGATAGATAGATAGATAGATAGATAGATAGATAGATAGATAGATATGTAGATAGATAGATATGTAGATAGATAGATAGATATGTAGATGTATAGAAAGATAGACAGATAGATAGATAGATAGATAGATAAATAGAAAGAAAGATGGATAGATGGATAAATAGAGTCATAGATACAATTGAAACTGCATCAGTAAGTGTAATAAAAGTGTTCGAGATATTCAATAAAAGGGGGCTATTATCTAGTACTCTAAATTTACTTACATTTGGCTTGCTACACTGTGTTTCATACCTCTCCTACCGGAAAACACTCTTCAGACAAGTAGTATCGTTTCGTTTCGGTCTTGTTTTATTTGAGCCTTTTCTTCATATTTTTTTTTTGCTTTCCTTGTGACGGTTACATATTATTAAAAGACTTCCCAACACTGAGGAAACTAATTGCTAGCATTTTTAAGGCAGTTCTTCTTAGCTTCTGTTAAACTTAATTTTATACGGTTTTTTAACTTATTTGTTTTCTTTTTAAACCTCCAGTTCCTAAACGGTCACAATGTCTGCTAGCTACGAAGACCTGTCAACGAAACACGGTGTAGAGAAGAAGATGTTTCGTCCAGACATCAGCTTCAACGAATCTCAGGATCTGTACGCCAAGATGGCAGAGTTTGGAACTTATGAAGTCGTAAGTTAAATAAAAAGTTAAACCCATGCTAATCATGTCTGTGTTTAAAGAATGAAATGAAAAGTTATATAAGCTCTTTTATTTTCCCTTTACTCGTAAATCCACGAACTAAAAGCAAAACGTTCAACACAATGTAATAAAACAACTTGTCCAGAAAGAGAATCTCGAATTTTTCGTAAAACTCCTCGTGTCTCAGTCAATCGGCGTGGACGCCTTGGCACCTTCTAGTGTTCTTGCTGTAAGTTCATGCCACTGACCTGTCTCGTGTGCAATATTTCTTAGTTTGTCGAGGTCCTATTTCGCCTTTACGAGTGAGTGATGTTGCTGTTTGGGAGAATTCGTTGTTAAGTGCAACAGTTAATGTAGTTGTTGGTCTCCCTCGGTGTTTCACCCGATGTGTGCTGAAAAAAATATTAATGTTCATTGGTGTATTTGTTGTATGACAGCCTCATAAAACTCATTGATATGGAGCAGCTTTCATTGAAGCTGTAACCCGGGCCATAAAAATCACCAGAGCAGCTATCTAAACTCTACCCAAAATAGCCATGTAGCCTACCCAAGCTACATTAAGTCTAGAGTTCCGAACCTAACAAAAGCAAGCAAACATTGAGGGCGATTCAATTAAATACTATTGATGGTGGCGTGCTGTAAATCCTACTCAACAACTGTATAAACGTCAAAGGCACATCGAATTGTGCAATATCATTACCTTTTCTTTTTCTCTCATTGATCTTCCTTCACCAATATCTATCCCCAGAATTGTACAATATCACTACCTTTTCTTTTTCTCTCATTGATATTTCTTCACCAATATCTCTGGTCAAAATTGTACAATATCACTACCTTTTCTTTTCCCCCCCACTGATATTTCTTCACTAATATCTCTGGCCAGATTCACGGTGAACAACAGAACATCTACACAGGTCAAGCCAAGGTGGCCGAGACCATGGGGAAACTCTTCACAGACAAAACTAATGTTCGCTTGCTGGATGCCGGGGCTGGAACGGGCCTAACAGGCGATAAGGTTTGGGGTTCTAATCTAGCCTAATTCAATCTTAAGACAGGTCGATAAAAGTAAGAACATATAAATAATACTTTTTTGTCAAAACTGTTGATCAAAGGTTCACAGTTCATGGTTTTTTTTTATTTTAGTTGTTACTTAATCTTCTAAAAAAAAAGAAACATTGAACCGATGAATGGTGCACGAGAATTCTTCGTCTTTTGAGATTCGTCGGCAATAGCCTGGATGTGTGCAATTTTCTCTCCCACCGCTTAGAGATTGGGAGGTGTGGGTTCAATCCTCGACCGAGTCGGACCAAAGACTTTAAAATTGTTATTAGTAGCTGATCCGCCTAGTGTTTGGCATTATGGATTAAGGGCTAAGTCTGGTCGGTCCGGTGTCAGGATAATGTGACTGGGTATGGTGTATGTAAGCGCTCCTTACATCACAGTGTGGCAGCACGATTTCAATTGTCCCAAGCGCTGTCTCTGATATAACCTTGTAGTTGAAAAGAGACGTTAAAATTCAAACAACCTAACAAAACCCTCTCCCACGTCGCCATATTTACAGCCTATTGATTCCTAGGTTTGCTTTGTCTTCTTTTTCCTATGTTTAAAAATGCATGAATTTATTATTATGTTGCATTATCTTTATTGCTGGCCTGTCCAGTTTAAAGTGAGTTTATATTTGACGTGATTTCATGTCCTCAGCTCAAAAACCTAGGCTACAGGTATATTGACGCCGTGGAGCCTCTCCCGAAATTCGCTCAAACCTGCAGGGAACGAGGCTGCTACCAGAAGGTGATGAACCAGCCCATTGGTCTAGACTTGCCTCTAGATGTGCCGGATAGTAAGTGTGTCTTGCTCGAAAAAAATAAAAAACCACTATTGATTATAGTAGGTCATTCAAAACGTGATCAAATCCGGTACTGAAGGAAATATAAATACGTCTTTTTTTTTTTTAGAAATAGAATGCTTATTATTCTCAACAAAGATACTATATAGAATAAGAAGTCATTGATAGAAACTTGCCAAGAAAGAAAATAGGAAAGGTTCTCACACTCAAGAAAGATGAACTTTATTATTGTACACAAAAAAAAGAAGAAAAGCCAAAAAAAAAAACGTATCTGCGTAAAAAAAACCTAACAAATTTTCGGATAGAGAAGAACTATTTTTCCAAGCCTGGTGTAAATAATCCATAAAGAGAAAACAACACTTAGAAGATCTGAGGAAAAACGAATTGCCAACCTGACAAGTTAACGAGTCTCCTTCTCTTTCTCTTTGTTCGATTTGAACTTATGATTCGAACTTAAAGTTACTACTACTACAACTACTACTACTACTACAACTACTACTACTACAAC
>BMAT01008952.1:101659-113476 GCA_019649035.1 Elysia marginata
CTGTACAGAGGAAAATTTAAAAACCATTAACTCATAGACTGGTGTGTGGGTGTTCATGTTGAATATATACAGAATTTGTCTCATCTCAACAACGAATAAATCATAAGTCACAAATTCCAGTTTTTCTTTATATTTTCAATAAAACAAAAGTTTTTATATCTTCTCCAAAAAAAAAAAAGAAAATTGATAACTTTGCTTTATAAATCATTATACGTTGAACTTTCAAAACTTGGAAAAATGTCTTGTTTAAAAACAGTGACACCTTTAAAGTTGAAAATCGCAACATCCGACTCATTCTCACTGGACATGAGATACTTGTGTTTGGTACACATTGATGACATAAATACTACTTGAATTCCATAACCAAACAGCAAAAAGGTGTTACATTACATTCCTGAGCATGTTCCAGCATCAGATAAGGACAGTCAGTCAGCCTCTCTTTAAAGTAACATTTACCAAAATAAAAGTTTTTAAGAAAAGTAAAGAGCATATTTATACAGCGCTTAGCCATTAATATGCTCCAAGTGCTTTAAATGGGTTCCTAACAGGCCATTACCAACCAAAGTATCTTCTGAACTCACAGAGGAGCAGCAAATAAATCAAATCAGCCTAGCATACTGACAGGATCTTTCACTGCCTCTAGTCAGGTACTTCTTTAACGTGTGAGTGAGGCGAAAAAATGTGTGTCAATAGCCTTTCTCAAGAATTAAACGTCAACAGCAGGTCTTGAACTCTTGACCACGACACCAAAGCAGAGCTTGAACACTTTCCGTCCTTTGGGAGTAAATCTATATTGTCTACAGATATGCCATTACTCAAAATGGAAATTTAGTATGAATGACTACAAAAAAATCAGTATGACCATGTACAGGTACTCACAAACTCTGGCACTTTTTCGTAAAACCACTAGTATTTCAATTTTAATATGACCTATCAGGATTTACATAGCTTTCAAAAGAAAAAAAGAAACAGATAATGTATTATAAAAAAAACTACCATACTCTATGTAATACAGTAGGCCTACCATTAAGTATTTTGGTATGTGAACTAATACTGCAATACTTAGATTATTGTGTAAAAAAAAAAGAAGAAAATCAGGGTTTTCTAATAATTCAGTTTTAAAAAAATTCAGTACAATACTGATTCAGTCTGTATGAATGGCACGTCTTGTGTCTGTGGCATAAACAAACAGTATTGCTTTCCTGTTCAAGACTGCGGACTTGCGTGTAGAATGGATCAACTTGAGTCTATTTAGAGTCACAGAGGAGTTTCCAAGCCAAGCTATCACCTCAGAGATCGTCAAGGGGTGTCATTTCTTCACTGAGAAAACAATTACCAAAGCTGAATGAACAAACAAATAAGCATAAAATAGAATAACATAAAACAGGACTGAATTTTCCATTCCTAGAAAAAAAAATTGTGCTCATAATTGCATGGTAGACTACAACACAAAAATACAAAAAGTATTGCCAGAAAATTAGGGGCTGGGGTCACTTTGAAAAAGTCATCGGCATCCATCAATTTTTTTGTTTGTTTTAGAAATGGTTCATCTGAAGACTCCAAAGCTTAGGAATTTTCTTGACGATTTACATAACCACTACAAAGGAAATGTTAACTTTAGTTATTCAAATATATAGCAAAGATGGATTGAAAAAAAAGTTGTCTTCAAGTGTTTATGTGAGTCTCTTGCCACCTTCCTAAACTGCAAATAATAGCCAAAGTTACAGTGTCCTTGAGGTATAAAATTATTTAACTTTAAAGCAAAGTTTAGTACACTTAATTAATATGTCCTTCCTAAAATCATCATAATAAAATAAAACAAAACCAAAATATATAAGAGTGTTAAAATGATTAACTTACAAAAGGCTTTGACTTTAAGAAAATTGTATCTTTAAAATTTGTGTCACTGTCACTACCATTTTCTGTAGCTGCATGTATTAACTGTCATACATTTACTATAATTTAAAAGTAAATGAGAAATTCAAAACCAAGCTAACTATAACAAAACCCGAAACTAAATTAGCTAAAGTGGAACCCATCACTAAAGATCAAACCCTCTAATGTGACATTTAATTTGACAATGTTAAATGTTAATTTAATAATTTAACCCCTGCACTAAGGACCCCCCCCCCTCTCATAAGACCTGCTTTTATTATCATTTTCCAAGTCTATATTCAAGGGTTCCGATGTAGATATTTCAGATCAATATAAAGTGAAGAAATTGCCCGAAAATGAGCTTTCAATTCAGTCTGATTTCTCTTTCTAATTGGCGTTAAAAAGCACTTGCATTTTTTTTTTATTTTTCAGAAAAATATATCAGTAAAGCATAATATAATATAGTTCGAAAAACTAAAAACGAGCGGAAAAAAGGATTTAAAAATTTTGATTAAAGGAAAATAGAGAAACAGAATACAGGTTTGTATACCGCCATTTTCAAATAAAATGCAGACGACAGTATTAGATAGGCAATAAAATGCCCAATTCTGATCTGACGCTGCAACACAAATAAAGTAATGTATTGCTCTCTCTTGCATTTTCACAAAATTCAATTTCTTTCAATTAGATGTATACTTCATTAGGGCTACTTAGTTGTAAGCAAATGAAGACCATGTAGAAGATGAAAAAAAAAGAGCCATGTACAACTGTAAAAGACCCTGGGGTCCTGAAAGCATCACTACTTAGTCTAGTTTTCATTGAGTGGAGAAAAACTCACACCTTTCATTGTAAGGCAGATGATCTGGAGACCAAGATGAGTAAGATTTCAACATTTTCAACAACAGCATCTCCGGCTTGTACTCGGACAGGAAGTAGACCCAACACTCACACACTCCGCCTGCGGTGATCCCTTTATCACAGAAATGAACCGTCCCATCTTTGAGCCTGATGTCGGTGAGTTCCCTTCTGTAAAAATCTGGATGAGACTCAAATTCATCGAGCCAGTCAAGCTTGGGACCATCAATCTCGTAAATTTCACCTTCCACGTTCTGTTGTTTGATGAAAAAGGATGAAAGTTTCATTGAACTCAAGTACATGTGCAGAAATATAAATAAAAAAAGATTTCTTCATTCCTTTCACAATAAATTCTGACAGGGCTTGTTAAGACAAAACAAAACATCCCAAAGTGAAATACAATTTATATAAATATATATATATATAGTTATAGTGCATTCCTAAAGAAATGATGCAATGAAGCTGAGAAATCAAAAGTCAGAGTCAACATAACTGGAAAAAATTTTAAAAAAGAAACATCCCAAATCAATAAAACAGAAAAGCGCTTAGAGCACATTAGTGGATAAGCGCTATATAAAAACGCGCTTTATAAATTTATTTTTTTTTATTTTAAAAGGGGACTAAACAAAAACAACTTGAGAAAATCACAAAATTTTTCTTGATTGAGTTTCAAACAGGAGTGCAGAATTAAACTAAGTTTTAAGATAAGAGTCTCGTGTCTAGCGTAAATAATTCGGATGTCACAATTTTCACTTTCTGTTTTAACATAACAAGACATTTTTGTAATTTTCAAAACATTAAAATTTCTTACAAAATTATCATTATTTTGTGTAAAGATATTAAAACTTTTGCTTATCCAAAATATAGAAAAGAAGAAGAAAAAAAAATTGACCTTTCTATGGCCTTTTCTTAAAAAAAAAGTGATTGTCGAGTTCCGACTCTTCGCCAGAACATAAGGCAAATATAAAACATTTTTTTTCAACATTAGATTCGATTGATATGAACTCATACATAAAACTATCTTTTATGCATATTACACCTATTTTTGACACACTAATGAGTCTATAATGTTTAAAGAGCAACTGGATTTAAATAATAATCTATAAGGTACCTGTGAAGAAATTTATAACCAAAACGATTTGAGTCTTCGTTTTATGGGTTCTTTTCAAACTCTTACTCACCTCTCCTCTTCCATCAGCGCGCAAAAGAAAAGGGAGATGATTATCACTTGACACTACAAGTGGGTATTTCTCGCTTGTTTCCCCTGTTCCCAACAGTGTAGCTGTGCCTTTGCTGAATGTTGAGTCTGTGAATAAGTAATGGTTGGGCTGGCCTGTCTTGAGAGTTCCATAGACAAAGATGAGATACCTCCCTGCACTAGAACCAGACATCGCTGTATGCGCTGAAGACCTGGAGTTATGAGGACAAGAATCAATGTAGAGGTTTCGAAGCAAAACGTACATAATCCTGGCTATTAATGTAGGACCTCAGTTGGTTGGATTTTCACTGCCAGCCCAGCGGCTACCTGTTTATGTAACATTTGTAAAATGGGTACTTGCTCAAGGCAGTCTTTAAAATTTGTGGAACTTTAGTATTTGACTTAGAGTGCCTAGCAAGCAGCCTTACTGTAAGTTTAGAAATATGAGTTGAATTTATTTGGTTTGGTGTGTATTGGCCTGAAGCGAGTAATGACTAATGTATGTCTTGAGACTGCCTGCGGCAGTTGAAGACTAGATAAACCTTTTTTATTATCTTCAAGGACCCAAACAGCTTACAATTTAAAAAGTAGTAATTTAAGATTTTAACCAAACAAAACAATCGATTTAAGGCTGACTCGTTGCCGTTTCCTATCTGCATACAAATCTGTCAATACTAAGGTTTTAACGCATAGAAGTATAACCATACTTAAATACAGGATATTTTCCATCTTGGAGTAAAAGTGCTCTTTTACATGTTCCATTGAGCATGTCAACGCCCAAATGTATGGACGCAGATATTGACTGCTTCCAAAACGTAACAATGTCTAGACTTCTCTACTCGCTATGAGGCGATGACATCAAAAAATGATCCCTTTATGCATATAAAAAATTGTGGAAGAAAATACAAAATAAAATTTAAATGTACATATATTATGTACATAAATTTGCTTGTTATAATAGGTAAAATCTATAAATTACAATTGGAACTACAATCTGTTCAGCTACTTAATTGGATAATGTTTTTTTCCTGTTTTTTAGGTTTAGCTCAAAAGTAATCCAATTATGAATTATACATAGACATCGAATAGATACAAAAAGATCATTTTCAAATACTCAATACAGGCCTGATACCGGTTGAGCTGTTACTTTCGGATTCCACTTCGAGGCCTGATTAGTTTTAGCTCCGTGAAGTGAAGGTAAATAAGGATGGTACGTCTCAAATATTTCGATTTGAAAAGAATAAAAAATAGATAAATATCTAGATAAATTTACAATTAGTTTGATATTCAAACCTAGATTCTAGATTCAGATCTATATAATATCTAGATCTAGATCTAGTAGGCTACTCAAAAGAAAACATTCTGATTAGCCTAGGAGACTAAGAAGTGAGGTGAGAGACGAAGAAACTCCCCCTCAGATTCTTCTTACATAATATTGAAATTTTTCCTCCTATTTGAAATGAAATTTAGGTTAGTTTAAACTAGATCTATATAGATTTTCGATCTATATTACTAATCTAGCTGTTGACAGAAAAAAAATACCTAAAGATTAGGCTGAATCTCTATGGAAGCTCAGATAGCGAAAGCAAAAGTAGATTAGCGGGGAATGTTTCCTGGAGAAAGAAAACAAATTTAACCTACTTCCTTTTCACCTGTCAGCTCCTCTTTGCACTTAATTCTTACTTATCCCTGTGCGAGAAAAATGAAATGAGGAAAAGGTCACAGTGCAGAAAGCAAAGGGGAATAAAGTAAAACAAACACACACACACAAAACAGCGACCACCATCAATTTGTCTTAGTGCTTGATTTCATGACTCTCGGTAATTCACAGGCCAACGCCTACAAAGAGGGCATAGGCTACACATTAATTTTAGAACAGTTAACAATTATTTATCGCATGCGAATATTAAACTCTGTCTGTCTCTATCTGTCTCAGTCAGTCTGTGTGTCTGTCTCTGTCTGTCTGTCTGTCTGTCTCTCTCTCTCTCTCTCTCTCTCTCTCTCTCTCTCTCTCTCTCTCTCTCTCTCTCCTGCCCCCTTGTCTCTTCCCAGTCTACATACAACCTTTTCAGAAGACGTAAATAAGACCTTGACAACAACAACAAAAAATACATTACACAAAAGAGCTCAATTGCCTCCACTTTTCAAAAAAATTGTGTCAATGTTTCTCGTCTTAAATATGTTCCTTAATTAATTATTTTACTCCCTTGCTCAATGGTATAATATGTAAGGCAATAAACTCAGTACATAGTGAAAAAGAAACCATCCAAACTTTTAACATCCCCCAATCGTCTTTTGTGTCAAACAGCATTGAAAAAAGCGCTGATGACGCTTCAATATCCAGATAGGCCTAATTAAAAATAAAAAAATGAGTTTCGCATCCGACTTTGTAGTACACACTGAACGCTGTGGCACTAAAAACATGTAGGCTAACAGGAGCAATTTTCACAGCCCGGGTTACTTCTGCTTTTTATTTTGTTTGTTTGTTGTTTTTTTTAGATAAAGATATCGTAGAGTTTTTACAACATGGTGAAAATGACTGGCTTGCAAAAATGAATATTATTTTTAATCTTAAAGAGACTAAAAGAATTATTTTAGACTGGTAAAAAAAAAAGTTATAGAGAAATTTCACGTTTCCTTTGGAGCCGAGTCCAACTAGCAAAGTAAATGTTGTAAAAACAGTCTACCGTGGTTTTGACACAGGTGCGTATAATAAAACAGGTTAATAAACATGATCGGCCTTCGCTTTCAGTCACTCGAAACCACAAACTTCTTATATAAAACTCCTGTATGTTCACTCTACTGTCCTTTCTCTTGTGCAGTGTTTCTTAGTTTGCCGAGGTCCCTTTGGCTTTTGAGGGTGTGTGAAGTTGCTGTTCGGGAGAGGTGGTTGTTAAACTACAACAGGTAATATGGTCATTGGTCTCCTTCGGTGTTTGCTCCCTTATGTGTTGAAAAAGATCTGTTTTTTGCATTCTTCGCGGAAATTTAAGTATGTATCTCTCCTCAGAATATGCCAAAAAGACGCATACGACTCTCTATTGTATTATATACATCAAAAATGGGCAGCGTGGCAGAGTGGTTAGCGCGTCGGACTTGCGATCTGGAGGTCGTGGATTCGATTCCCGACCATGTTATGTTGCAATTGCCTTGGGAAAGCGATTTACCCTAACTTTCCCCAGTCCACCCACTGTAAAACGGGTACCTGGCTAAAGGCAGTGCTTGAAATTTGTGGAACGCTAGTATTTGAGCGCCTAACAGGCTGCCGTACTGTAATGCTCTGAAATATGAGTTGAATTGGCTCTGGTGTGTATAGGCCTGCTGGGGTAAATATGGGAAGTAATGACACTGCCTTCGGCGGTGGAGGACTCTAAACTTATTTATTTATTATTATTTATTTATTTATTTTTAGAAATTTATTTACTAGGGTTTTTTTTTTCACTGGGTATCGTAACCGTTGCACTTTCTTTAGCTGTTTTCATTGGGAAGCATCTTTTTGTTTTTCTCTAGTTTCCGCCGGTGGCGATGCACCACTATTGTATGATATCACTGACTGATGTTCTATTTATTTTTATCTAGGTACTAGTTTTGACTTTGTCACCAAGAATCCACACTTTTTTGAGTCTTGCAAGTGCTCCATAGGAAAGCTGTTTTCTTGTTTTTTGAGATTTTCGCTGTCTCCTGTAAGGGTTCATACTTTTTTTTCCGCGGGGTCTTGTTTCTCTTCAGTGAGGTTTATTTTGGTTCTTGTTTTTCAACATTGACATAGAGTTTGTGAGATTTGCTTAATGTTATGTAGATCTCTGCTTCGTCGGTGTTATGCGATGCGATAAAGTCTACGTCGTCAGCCTATCAAACTTCCCCTGGGGAGTTTTATTTTTTCCTAACAGGCAAAATGATCAAGTATAATTATAGACAATGATTCATAGGGCTTTTAAATTAATACTATAGTGTTCGAAAGACTTGTGCCTAGAAAAAAGATGAATCGCTATAAACACTACAACAGTACAACATAAATTTAAAAAAAAAAAACAGAAAAAAACAACAAAACCCCCACGTTTTTTTTAATATCACCAGTTTATAAGAGTATGAGCTGAATATTAGTTATGAATAATATGTACATACACGTGTATTTTTCTAGACCCGCAGTAAAGGTTTACGGAAACAAATCAATAATAGTAAATCACAATCATAAAAAATACCAATAGTACTTACACATAAAATATGAGTGAACCGGGGTGATCATTAGAAGAACAACAAACATAATGTAACCACTCAATGCAGGCTTAATTTTTTTTAAAAATGTGTTGGGTTTTTTTTTACAAAAAAGATGATACAAGCTCAACAAGATCATTTTGTTCAAAGTATAAAAAAGTATAAACAAATCAATAGCACTACATCCAATCGCTGTATCGTAGTAAAAAAAAACAAACCACTGATTTGATTATGTTGCTGTAACCCGTTCATTATAGTAAACTTAAGGTTCACTTAGATCATCATCAGCCTTTTCCAAGAACAACAAAGCTCAAATGCCAAGAAAGAATGGCATCGCAAACAAGGGAAGCATCTTCAAATAATTTTATTAAAAATCTAACTATGGCCGTTGTATACATATTAGCGTTTAAATCATAACAGTGGCGCCAATTTCTTGTCAAAGTAAGGAAATTACCGATAACTATATTGGATATAATTCTATTTTCACTAATCCACGTTGTCAATATAAAAAAAAACATGAGTTCGAAGAAGGCTAACCTCATGGGTTTTTTTTTTCGGATATCTTTCTTATAGCCTAAAATTAAACGTTTGAAATTCTATTAAACCCCACGCGCCACCGATACGAAGCTAGTAGTTATTAAATTTAGATTTCTTTTACCACGATATTAACAGCTGTGGGGAAAAAGCGAATCTCAAAAGTCCTTTTTCAATGGTTGCCTTTGGTGCGATTTGGATTTTCCCGTTTAAGTAAGCAAGTCGCTTAGACAGGCTAAGCAAGGACCTTCGCCATGAAACTTCTTTTTTTAAGGTGCGTCGATGTAACATGTTTTATAGCTATATTAATTTTCTCTAAGTGGCAAGGAGACGTGGGCCGAAGCTACTAGTATAAGTTGAAGGTTAAAACATAAAGGCAGACGTATACTTTTCTTCATTGCTAATTTCATACCGGCCTTTCAAATCTTTCAACCATTAGATTTACATGAAGAAGTGTCTGGGTATCAGGGTAGGTCAGATATAGGAACGTTAGACTTATAAAGTATCAAGCAATTGAACATTTATTTTCTATCCCGAACATTTTTACGAATCACAAACAAGCGGCGTTGCTCTAAAAGTTCATAAGATATTTTCCTGTATCAAAGAAATATATTTGTTAATTTGGAAATAATACATTTTTTCGTAACGAAAAAGGGCTTTAAGTGAACAAAAAATAATTCTCAATAACCTGAACCAGATCTATCGTTATCGCCTCACAAATGCTTTACCGATACACCGACAAGCATATGATGTGATGATTAGCATGGCTAGTATTGGTTACTAAGAGCTAATAAAACCAGATTGATAGATTTCAAGAATTAAACATCTTATTTTTGAACCAGCAAAAAAAAAAAACTGCTTGCCGGTGAAATAAATAAACCTTGCTAAATGCATAAAACCTGAAAACCGGAAAGAAAATCTTAGTTTATCCGAGTTTCACGGATGAATGGTCTTGGGTCAAAATGAAATCTTAAGAATCGATAGTCTGTGTCAAAAGGAAACTGATTAATTAAAAAAAACTTTAGCTAGACAACTACATTAGAATTCATGTTAATGCTTGTGTATTATATATTTAATTTTAATAAGTTTAATTTCTTTATTGCTGTTCCATTGCTAATCCTATTTAGATTACATCCATTTTTACCAAGGCTTAGTACATGTACTTGGTTTTCCTTTTGATTTTTTTTTTATCACAGTCATAAATCTGAGTTCGGTTATATTATTACTACTACATAGTTATCCATAACTTGAGTTTAATAGTCCTCGGTGGTTCAGGCAAATTTTAAATATTCATAGTAAGTCCTTTTTACTGAAAATTGTAAAAAAGATTTTGTTCATATTGAAAAAATTGTTAATAAGTTAATTCACCCTCTCTCTCTTCAGACACTTTGCTTGCAGAACAACAATCAAAAATGAACTGACGTATATATAGATTGTGCGTTTTTAGTACGATGATTGAAGTCACTGCCTTCCTAGAAACGATCTCAATCACAGGCATAAACATGAGCTCTAAGTGAAAATCAATGAAGAAAAGTCCTCTTTTAAAATATGAACACATCACGACCGTCATCATACTCCAACCACCTCCGCATTCACACCAACCAGTAGTTCTCTTACTATAACTATAAAGCCCCTTTTTAATTGCAAGAGCAATGGGAGATAATCCTTACCTCCCCGCCCGCCTATAAAATATAACACAGTTATCTCACCATGCACCCACAGACGATCATTATTTCGAAGTAAATATAAATCTTTCTAAAGCCTTGAATCTTCATTATTTCATTGGCAGGTTATCGAGAGATGAGTGGTAGTTGTTTTTGTAATCTGCAAAACTAGCTTAGTCTAACAAAGTACACACGTATTGCTCGATATAGGAGGTCCCTAAAAGGTAAAACTCAAGCGGCTTAAAACAAGTAACTCCCACCATTGATCTTCAACTAGGAAATTAACTTAAACAATTTTCCCCTTACTTAGACCAACAATTTACCATAAATGAGAAAAAAAAGTGTGTTTCTAAATTTCACACGTTATTGTCATATGGCAATCGGTGGTTGTTATTATAATATCCATAATTTATTTGTAAACGTCACCCTCCTCAAACCAAAAATAAAAATAAGACAAAAGATAATAATTATCTCTGTCCTTATACCAGGGCTTTTAAGTTGGATTTAGGGTACTTTGATTTGCGAACAGACCTTTTAAAACAGCATATTATTTAACATTATAATCTGAAAAGAAGTTCTAAAATTCTTCTCTAACAGTTTCAAAAAAAAAACCCTCAGACCTGATGCTTGGTGGCTCATAATAATCATGCGCTATTCTAACGTAACAATTGCGACATATGACTGACTTGAACTCCTTGTGAAATCTCTAACTCTCTAGCTTTTGTAAAAAAAAAAAGTCTGGAATCAATATGAAACTTCTCCTCTTTTAGTCTAAAAACCGAACTTCGCATATTTAAAGAGCACAATTATAAACACGGAATCCAGCAACTTTGATTTTTATTGATAACCCTTTGTTCGTGTGCTCACAAATTTGCGGGTACATATAAACAAACGGGTTTAAAGTCAAGAGCGTTTTTTGTTTGAAATGCTCCGGGCATTTTTCATGGGTTCTTCGATAGGCCTTTACCAACCAGACTACCATCTAAACTCAAAAGAGCAGGAAAAATGCGCCACTTTAGTTATCATTCAAAATCGTTCACAATATATTTTTGGTATTTTATAATACATTTGGGGAAGGCCAGAAAGCAAGTTTCTATAGCCTTTTCCCGTGGACTAAACACCGACCCACCAAGACGGGTCTCGAACCCGGACCTCTCTGCCGGAACGCTTAGTGTTAACCACAACACCAAGATGACATATAATTGCTATTATGTAGTTAGTAAAAAAAGAAAGAAGTAATTGCTTGAAGACTGCAGTATCAATTTCAAATCTCTCTTCGATTCGAATTGAATGTAATAGTATTGCAAAGTCAAAATATAACAGTTTTGCAGTATGTAAAATAATGATTGTGGATAGGAATAATGCAGAATTGTTATTGTTATCAAAGAAATCAAAATAATGTAGAGAAGTAGCGCCATCTGCATCATATTAATAATAATAATAATAATAATAATAATAATAATCGTAATAATAACA
>BMAT01008953.1:41181-55244 GCA_019649035.1 Elysia marginata
AAAAAAATAATGATTATTTCAAGACTAGTTTCGAAATAATGAAAGCTATTATATATATGAAAGTTGCGATATGCTACTTATAAAAAGTTTCAGCAACGCAAGTTAAAAAGTTTATTTTCAATGTGATGTATCGTTTATTTCTCATTAAAAGAAATTTTTAATAGTTTTGATTTGGACTTTTTTCAAAAACTACATTACCGGTTTCGGCCTCTCTAGTTTAGATCCTAATACATTGTACAATATTTTTCTATGTTGGTAACTTTCGTTCATGAAAAAGAGATACATTCAGTAAATTCTGTAATTTGAAGATAACTATGGATTTCTCGAGTAAATCTAGTGTTGGTTTTAGCTCCATATTCTAACGTTTAAATCCTATTATCACGATTTGAAATTTAAAAGATTTAACCAAAATCTTGAGTTAACAGTAACCGCCTGTACTGACCAATTCGAGATGGGCTTTTATGCATATTGCAATGTAAACCGGCTCTGTGCCTTAGCGGTAAGATACTCGCTCAGAGATCGGGAGGTGCGAGGTTCGATCCTCGGCCGAATCAAACCAAGGACTTTAAAATTGGTATTAGCAGCTATCCGCCTAGTGTCTGGCATTATGGATTTAGTGTTAAGTCTTGTCGGCTCGGTGTCAGAATAATGTGACTGGGTGTGGTGTACGCAACCGCTCCTTACATCACAGAGTGACAGCACGCTTTTAGTTGTCCCCAGCGCCGTTTCTGATATAATCTCGAAGTTGACTGGGACGTTAAAAATTTAACAGAAAGAAAGGTTATTTCTAACCGTCTAACAGCTGCCGTGAAACCCGTCTACGTGACATTCTAACCCAGGACGCCAGGAGTATAGTGGTTAAACTCCGCGCGCCTACAACATGCTAAGTTAAAGACTGCAATACTATTGAAGTCTCTATTTTGATCGTCTTTAAGGTATATTCACACAAGTTGCAACCAGCGCAAGATTGAAACATTGAATTGACAGCTGGATCTGTCAACCAGCACTGTCAGAAAACAGGGATAAAAACGCAAACTGCTAGATCTACTGGGCTTGATGCCAGGCAGTCGCTAACAAACTGTGCCATGCTTAATGTGCCTCCGTTAGGGTCGAACGGTACCAGCGTCGAGCCCGACGGGGGTGGGTGTTTTTTTTTAATTTTGTTCTTTGTTCTTTGTTTTTTTTTGTTTTGGTTTTGCTTTGTTGTTTTTGTGTTTATTTATTTATTTATTTATTTATTTTATTTTATTTTTTTTTTTTTTTGGGGGGGGCGGCTTCAACCTTTCTTCAGTCGAAAACTTGAACATTGAGGTTGTTCTGTGGCCTATCCTATATTCACAAAAAGTTATTCAATAAACGCATTTCAAATCTAGAAATACTTTTCCCTGAGTTAAAATTTCGAATATTGAAGAAGTTAAGCTCTAATTTTGAGAGGCCTTTGTCGCTGTCGATAGATAATTATATGTCAAATAAAGCAAAAGCCCGTCTAAGCTGTGAAATCTGAACAAAGTAACAATAAAACAATCATGGCTGTAAGTTCTGGATTACGCACAGGAGAGAGAGAGAGAGAGCTAATCTCAGACGGAAAGAAAAATAACATTATCGCTCTCAAAATTCTGGTTTAAATGCTTTGTTTAAGTCAGTTCTGTAACAAAAACGAAAATAACCGTAGAAAAAAAAAGCAAAGAAGTAAAAAGATGTGTATTTTTAATATTTACGAAAAGGGCGTATGAGAGGAAGACAATAAGATACGTTTAATCAATAAGTTTTTAATCAAAACAATGCTTCATAAGATATCACGTTCAACATTATCAATATTTATTGCAACAGAAGATAGGTTTTTTGTAAATCTGGATGCCGGGCAAATAGAAAGTTTGTGTGTTTGTGTGTCTGTGTTTGGGGAAGGAAGGAGGTGTTGTGAAATTATGTCAATTTGATGATACGAATAAATGAATGACAGTAGAACTATGTTTTAATCTAAAGAAAAATACCCACTATGAAAAGCAAATATCAATTAGTACATGTATTACAATAAACTATATCATAACTATATAAAGTACCGTATTTAACAATTAACAATTTGGGTCATATAAAAAACGAAAATCATGTACTTCAATGCAAACAATAGTGCATGTTAGTGCGCTTGAAAGTTTATTTTGGGTTGGTTGTGGAATCATAAACAATAATTGTTTTTGTAAAGTAAGACAGTGTTTGAAGCTACTTCTCATAAACTAGGTGTGTGTGTCTGTGTGTGTGTGTGGGGGGGTGTCTTGATATGAGTTCAGCCGTGTATTTTTATGCTTGTGCTTTCATTGTATTATGTATTATTATTTCTGTATTTCTCGAATTGCTCTCTTGTAGTTTATCCATATGTTGCATTCAGTCACGTAGCCACCTACCTATAAGTCTAAGGTTTGTAGAGAGAGTGAGAGGATGTCCCATCCCTCATACAGTTTTCCTATACATTCTACCAAGACTGGGCTTGTTCTATGTTGATTGTATGAGAAGGGCGATAAGTCTCTCAAGCATTTAGCTTGGTCTATCATCCCATCTTGTTTTGCTCTAAACCGCATAGAGATTGTAAGAAGAAAGGAAACGTAATTTATTATTTATTCCCTTATGTTGATGGAAATTAGCCTGAAAAATAGTTATTAATTGAAAGTTGTCGTAAATCCGTTTGTGTGGTTTTTTTTTAATTTCCTGTCTCAAAATCGAACACCGCCCCCTTTGTCTGTCTCTCTCCATCTTTCTCTGTCTGCCTGTCTGTCTTTCTCTCTGCCTGTCTCTCTGTGTCTGTCTCTGTCTCTCTGTCTGTCTCTGTCTATCTGTCTGTGTGTGTCTCTCAATATTTGTATCTTTGGCATGCATAACGTCTGTACAATTTTCTTCTTTTTTTTTTTTTGCTACATTTCTGTCTTTCCATTCTCCCGTGTATCAATGTCATAACTCTACAACAAAGTTTTTTTCCCTTTATAGTTTTTTCATCTCCCATTCTTTCACACATTCCTGCTAGCAAGAAAAAGAACGTGAGCCTTACCAAGTGGGTGACGTGGGCTCTATCTCCTCCATCAACCAAACTTCTTATCTGATGTGGCAATGGCTGACGACTCGGCCAGAGCTAGGCCAAGAAACAATCACTGAATCCAGGCCAGATGCTCAGGTACATCTGACTTCATTCCTGTATGCCTGGACTCTTTTCTTCTCTCCCCCCCCCTCCCACCTTTAGACAGAGACACACCTCTACTGAATTTGCCTTTGTTTTTGTTTTATTCAACTCTTTTCTGTCACTTCATAGAGAGACAGACTCGAGTACCTCTACCCTCTGTCTCTCTCTCCCTCTCTCTCTCTCTCTCTCTATCTATTTATCTATCTGTTAGTACATAGTTTCTCTGCCACTTTCACAAAAATTTTTGCTCTATGAAGCGTGAAATTCTCGAGGAAACCCGAATAACTGTGGCAGTAGTTATCTTGATTGAGGTTTGAACTAGAAAACTGCTGATGTATGGACCTGATCTGATTGCTGATAAGTCTCTGACAAAGAGTCCAGATTGGTAGACCTTTCTTGTGTTCGTTTTTCACGAAATTCCATGGTTGAGCTTTCTAGGTATAGTTTCAAGTTATGTATGGCGAGTTTTAAAAAGAGGAAGGTTGATTTCTACCTATCAATACAATTGTGTAGTGAATCATTAAAACTATACGCTATTCAAAAAAAGGTTTAAAAGTTTAGTTTTTGTTTTAAAATGTGTATGCTTTAGGTTTTATAGTATAATAACCAATTGATTGACGCACCTTTTTATTTATTCTTTAAAACCAGACAGTTTTCTTTTTGAAAAACACGACAAAGATGAAAAGAGGCTCCTTCTGAGTCATTGAGATAAAAGGGGAGAAGACTGTGGGTTTTAAAATGCGCTAAACGAATGGCGTCTATTTTTGTTGGCGTTATGATGCTTTTCCTGCGATACATTCACAGAAACTCTGAGATCATTAAATATCCTTTTTTTTTGTTTGAACAACGTGTCGGTTTTTCAAAGATTTAATGTCGAGATAACAGAACAGTACAAGCCGAAGAATCCATGCAATAATAATATTGTTGTCTACGAATACTTTACTGGGTCTCCAAGCTTCATTTGTTGTTTTTTTTTTATATTTACTGTAGATAGCTCATAATTAAGCTTGGAATAGCCCTTAAAGTCTCAAAAAGTAAGTACCAACAGACCCACCAAAAATTGTATAAAACAAAAGAAAAAAAACTGTTGATGATTTCAACCTTGTAACTTTCTAATCTTTTGACGTTTTTTTCATTTTTGTCCCCCAGATTGAAGCCTCTTCAAACCAACGGCTAGCTGGTCACCAACTCAATTTCTTGGTATTTTCCACTTCAAATCTCTTTAGACAATTTTGCAACGATAAGGCAGGACACAAGGATCCATTATATTTGCTCTCCTGGTTTTTTTTTTCAGTTAAACGTCGAGTGATTTTTATTTTTTTTTTTTTTGGGAGAAATTGAAATTTAAGTTACAATTTCATGCACATGCCAGATGAAGATCCCACTAGGGAGTACTGGCTGGAGATAGGCACACATGACTGGTTGGAGGTGTCCAGAGCCCTGCCTCTGCCATCGGAACTTGTATAATACAGAGAAACGCCCACCATAACATTGCAGTGTTGGCGGGCTGTGTGAAAATAAGAAAAAAAAGATTTAAACAACCACTTCAATTTCAATTTATCATCAGCAATAAAAATTCCAAGACTAAAGTCATGGAGTCATCAAACACTTACATTTTTAAAAAGTGATAGAATCACATAGATAAACTTTTTTGGGGTAATAATGACAACAAAAAGTACAATCAAAGTAGTAATTAATACAAACCAACACAGAGGATCGAAAATTCAAAACTTAGGAAAAACTAATCAGGCATTAGAAAAGAATGAAATTTAGTGACCATTTTTCTCTGTGGTGACAAATAGAGCCCGTTTGGAGGATATACTACGCTTGGACGTCTAAGGTGTGTTTTTTTTAAACACCTCAAAATTCTGGTGTACTCAGGAGCTGGACATACCCAGCTGACCATCATGAATCTGATGATCCAGGTCATTCACAAGTCACCTTGGCGACTATGGTTACGAAAATAGTATTCAGCTCCTTGTTGCGAGGTGGTGTGACCAGCGAGTCATCCTCTGGAAAACGTGAGTACTAACCTTGACATTGTATTACGATTTCATCATTTTTTACTCGTAATGTTCTTGGTAAATTGGAGAAGCATAGCAAACCTTGTGAGTTTTGCCCATTTAAGTAAGTTGCTGAGGATCCGCTGCTCAAATCCCAGTGTAAGAGTCTTCAAAAGACTTAAGTTATCTCAAACGGCACGGTTTTACACACTGTATGTAATACAGTAAAAGATTTACATGACCAACTGTTCATCAGCGTCGTAAAGATAAGTCTGTAATGAGTTTCTTACCGAAAAAAGAATCCCACATCTCACCGCGCTGGCATTAAAACGTATACGCCTATAAACTTTAAAAAAAAAACAACAAACAAGACACCTGATCGGTCTTTTGTTTATTTCTTCAGATATTTAATCTAGAACATGCACAATTGAGCTCGATGATACCAGGAAACCTCTTCTTCTTCTTCTTCTTCTTCTTCTTCTTCTTCTTCTTCTTTTTCCTCTTCTTCCCTCTCTCTCTCTTTCTTCTACTTCTTCATCTCTCCCTCTCTGTTCTTCATCTCCTTCTTCTTACTTTTTTTCTTCTTCTATCCATCAATCTATCTCTTGCATTCTGCCTCCCGACTTACTTCTCAAGTTGTGTTGAATGCCACCCATCGCTCACCAACATTCTTCGCACGCACACTAAAACCTGTCAAGGCACCGAGGACGACGGGCAGCGTTTATTGTGTGTGACGAGGTGTCTTTTTCCCAGAGATTATGTTATCAAAACTCTACTAGGTCTTCCTGCATCATATGTTTATATAAACAAAGAAGACCACACATATGGAATCACAATCTTTTCTGTTCTCTATTTAACGTGCATTAAACACGCATGCGTCTCAAAATGCATAGCTCTTTTATTCCGCATAAATGACTTAAATTTATTTTTACTGCTTTCTCTCAACATAGAATAAACAATAAGCTATTGTTGTTTCCACACCCAGTGCTAACAAGTTGAATAAAAACTGTGGTACTCTTTTGTTAAATCTGCTAATTTTGAAACTCACATATGCATAACCAAACTTGTACCAGAAGGTGTGAATAGAAAGAGGGTCAAAAGGGAATTACATGTATTTCAAAGCTTGAGTGATTTTCACCTCCTTGTGTAAAAGATATAATGTGTCGGCCCTCATCATTCTATCTAGATTTTCAACTTTCGGAAATCTTACTGCGCTTATGAACTTCTATGGCGTAGTCATTCCTCATCCTTTCAGTGCGCGATAGGTTTCACAAGTACACCCTACTACACCGCAAGACTCCACCTTGGTTAGGAACTGAGAACGAGGTACTTAATACAACACCAGAACTTTCTCCATTTTTTTTAAATATTATCTTCACCCTGTCTACTTCAGATTTGTATAAAATTTGAAATGGATACCTAAACCTCCTTCTAACTTTACAACTTTAGAAGCATCGTGTACATTTTCTTTTTCTTTTTTTTTCTTTCCTTCTTTCAAGCTTTTCTTGTGTCTTTCTTCCGCTCCACAACTGACTTCACCGTCCCCTAATCTCTTCCTTTGGCTAAAATTAGGTGTCTCGGCGAAAAGAGACTCCAAACAAACCAGAGGGGCTGCGACCAGAAAACGTGTTTGTATACACAAGGGGCAGCCCCTATCAAGTTTCGCTAGTGACTCCTTCTTCCTGCACTTACTCCGTTTCCGGAGAAGACCAGGATTTCTCTCGCTTAGTGCCTTAATCCCGGCCGGGAGATAAGAGGGGGGGCCTAACTAACTCCATGCCCGGGCGTAGGGCTAAACATGACGACGTCCTAACTTTGAGGGCCTTTAGCAGCAGCGCTAGCCTTCAGCTCAGCTTGGTGGTGTTCAACAGCTCCAGTTGATGGGCCTCCGAGAAACGAGCTGGGCGAAACCAGATAGGCCGGGTCAATATTTAGCTTTGAACCGGGCATAATCTACTGGATCGATGTATTAAAGGCTAATTTGTCTTAAAGGACTGGACGAGAAGCAGGTCCTGAGGAAAGGAGCAAACAGCCCTGTCTGGTGCTGGAGAGGGTTGGAGGAGTGGTGGTAACCTGGTGGTGGTGATACACATTATGCTGTGATAGGCCTGCGTGATACCGTTCGCAGGTTGAAGCTTATAATATTTGTTTTTTTTTTCTAAAACAAGGACAAATTCGGAGGACAAAGAGACACCGCAGAGATCAGATAGAGAGAAAGAGACAGAAAGAGAGAGAAAGAGAGAGAGAGAGAGAAAGAGAGAGAGAGAGAGAGAGAGAGAGAGAGAGACACACACACAGAGAGAGAAAGAGAGAGAAGAGCTCAAATGTAATAGATACATGACCCTATGCTTTATCAGAACAGTCAAGTGTTCTAAATGTAAAGTGGGTGGAAAATGTGCATTGTGCCTATGACATACAACATATCTCTTGCCTTAAATACTTTTTGGGCTTCATTTTTTTTCTCTTCGCGAATTTTAAATATTACTCCTAAAGGAAGAAGTAGGAAACGAGGAATAGATCGAAACACAGATTGAGAGGAAAGCAAATTAGAGAGGGTGCAAAGTCGAGAGTAACTGAAAATTATTCTTGTGCGGGTTAAGATAATTAAATATTTCGAAAGCTGACGGGTGAAGAGGAAAAAATGAATTGATACTAAGGGATATAGATAGATAGGTAGATAGATAGATAGACAGGTACATAGATAGATAGAAAGATAGACAGATAGATGGGTATGTAAATAGATAGATCGATCGATAGATAGATAGATAGACTATCGGTTTTAATGCCATGAAAAATAGGGCTCTACTTGTATAACGAGCTTTTATATACGTGATAGCCTAGTTCTACCTTTGTTTCGACGGACGGCGAAAAGCGAAGTGTCATAACAAACAAGGTAGGGATAGGCTATCATGTAGATAGATAGATAGATAGATAGATAGATAGATAGATAGATAGATAGATAGATAGATAGATAGATAGATATGTAGGTAGATAGAGATAGATAGATAGAGAGAGAGAAGGCTCACCAATAACACCAAAACAATCGTTTAGTTGCTACTAAAGGTAACGATAACAGGTCTGGCATTAGACCCTGTGAAAATGTTCCTGTGTTAATATAGCTCATTTTCATCGTTCGTTGAACGGGATATTTAGCTAGTAATAATAATGATAATAATAAGAAAAGTAATAATAGAGATAATAGTACAATGTACTAATATACGCTATATTTAACGCCAAATGTAAAACAGAAAAGCTTTAGCCGCGTCATATCAAGGAATACATGTAATTGGATATTAACATAACAGCAATGTATTAGACAATCCACGTTCAGCATTTATAAAACACCTGAATACATATAAGTTTAGTAAAGAAATACTGTTATATTAAAAGTTGTGGTTTGTAAATAATAGTAGTTTTTTTCACAATTTTTGGATAAGATTTAGAACATCGTTGTAAATTTTTGTTTCATTTAAAAAAATAATTAAAGTAGACGATTCCAGGATCACAGATATTTAAAGTAAAATCAAATAGTAGTGCAGTTAAGTACATGTAGGAGCTATAATGATACAAGCAATATAAACAACATTGATAATCCTGGCAACATTCCTACATCCTTCTCTATCCGTTTCGTCTCCCGTCTCTGTTTGACCGTTCCCCCTCTCTCCCTATCTCGCTCTTCCTCTCTCTCTCTCTCTCCCTCTCTTTGCACAATCTTTGTGAGTATTCTACTCATTATTATAGTTTTGGGCAACAAAATAAACCTAGAAACCATCTTAGAATTATACCGAGAATTTTATGCCGTGGCAAGCTGTGGAAGACTACCATTCAGGCGGCGTCAAGGACGCACGCCGCTACCGAACGGCACCCGGCTTGATCGGCGGTCACATGTCACCATCCACACTGCGATCAGAACGCTGGTTCCACCGAGGCAAGGGGAATCCCTTAAATTAAACGACGCTGTAGAGGCTTTGAATAGAACTAGGCGAATCTGAACAAATTGATTAAATTATTTTCCTGCTTTACGTCGGAATATTTTTTCCTTCGTGTTTAGGTATCAAATGACATTAGAATTACGTCAGGATTACGATTTTTAGATTTTTTTAATATAAGAATGTTTGTGTAATAATTAGTATTCCGGCAGGACTCGCCGGCGGCTACAGTAAAAACTTCTGTCTCCGCTTCATATTTAGAACTGCTGGCGCGGCTGGCAGCCAGGAGGCGGGAAATACCTTTTTTCATGCAATTTTCCCACTCAAAATGCAATTTTAAACTGTGGCCTGTGGTACTCTGAAACGGCGTGCCTTTCGATCGCTACGTGGATGGTGGACTTAGTTAAACAAAATAGAATACATAAAACGATAAGCGGAAAGAGAAATCAGAAGTTGCAAAACCAATGAACTCCAAAGAATCGGCCACCGGGCTAAGCCTATGGCTCGATGTCCCATACCACAGATGCACGGCGCAGTCTCGTCTCCACAAACATGAGAGGACGCGCTCAGGAGATCTCGCAGTGAAAAGGCCTGCCTGTCAATATTTTCATAGATCGTCAATGAACCAGCGATCTGTGACGAGATTCGCTAGACTGAAAATCGTCGCTGTCCGGTCACTCCAACACAATGCACTACTTCACCTGAGGCTATTTTCGGCCACAGTGGTCAAAGTCGGTAATAGTCCTATTTTAAAGCCGACCTTGAAAGTTGACGTCGTGAATCCTCATATCAGTGGGATGTCTATACATTATGCCTCGGGTCAAAGGTTCTTGAGAGAGATACCTGTGATGATGGAGGCTCCCGTGGCTGAGGCGAGAGAGTGACCACTGGAGCCACTCTGATTGTGCCAACATCAACAACTGGCGTGAGAATAGACGCGCGCTAGACTTGTTGCTCGCACTAGCCAAGGCACGCGGGTTCGAGTGACCCACCGCTAGACCCCCAATGATGTATAGGATGTGAGAGACAGGAGTTGAATCCACGGAGACATACTGACCCTGAGAAAAACAAACAATGGCGGCAGAAGCAATGACTGAACCATGGGTGGAAATGATGCGATAGACAAGTGCTTTCAAAGCTAAAAGAAAACCACCCAAAGATTGTTCAACTCCTGTCTCATCTTGCTAAACATAATTAAAGTAAGATAAAGAAAGGCGCTGTGTAACATGAATCTCAGTACTTTAATATACCATAAGATAAACCGTGGGAATGGATCGGGACGCTATAATGCGACAGAGACTTAGCCATGATAGAACATGGTCTGAGGGTATAAATTCGATCGCGTGTCAATTCTAAAGCACCAGTTTAAGAATATCTGTCGAGGAGCTAGCACTAAACTTGTTGTAAACATATGTATGGCAATATAACGAACCTCGATTTCAAAGTAATTGAAGTGATTGGTTCATTTTTTCTTTAACTAAACAGATTCTAGATAGATATTTCTACTGTGATCAGGATTAAAATCTGAACGATAAAATCTACGCTGATAAGAAATTCTGCTAAGAGTTTATCAAATAATTCTTGCAATGTTTGGATTGAGACTACAGTATAATGTGATTGAGAATTTCATGCGAGGTTGATTTAACTTTTATTTATTGATCTCCGTTTACAGAATCATTGTTATTTCAAAGGATAGGCATATAGGCTGACTTCACTGTTGTATAAAACTAATTTTTATTCAATATTCAAGGAAACCCTGTATTGTAAATGTGTACAAGGAAACATTATTCTTAGCAATCAGGTTCAAAATTATTATAACTGTTCAGGTCTGTCTTGGATGTATCGCTTCACTGGAACATGTTTTCTTCTGATTCAGGTAAGAATCTTTTTAATCTGATAGAACTCTTGGCCACGGGACTGTACTTTTTGTTTTAGTTAACTATTTTATCTATACCCTTTTAATCATTTTTTTTTTCATTACGTCTGAATGCTAGGTCATTATGATCGCCTTTCCTCTTCTCTATACTAAAGTTATTTATTTTTTGCTTGCAATTCAGACGATGCCCTCAGCGTACACTTCAACTTAGCTCTTCAAAATGCACCGCAATCTTCTTTGATTTTTCTCTTCCATTTCCTATTGTTATCAGTTCCTTTTTATTACTTTATTTTTTTCTCTATCTATCCATCAACCAAATAGCCAATCAAAGTTATTTATTTATCTGTCCATCTATCAATCTATCTTTTCGCTATCTCCCCGGCTCTCTCCCTTTGTTCGTCTGCCTTTCTGTTTTGTTTTCGTTCTCTCTATCCTTTTATTCTCTCTCTGTCTCTCTCTTTATACATTTCTCTTAATATCTTGTTCATCAGTTCGATCGATCCTCCTCCAACCCCTCAGGTGCGCATGACTCTAATACACCCTTGTTTTCCGAGCCAATATTCCTGTATAGTAAGCACTCCGAGAGATAATAGGAAGGTCGTAAGGCAATTAAGAACAGTTACTGATAAACCTGTTAGAAGTCATTGAGAGCAAGAGAGGCAAACACCAACCACCCTTATTCTCCCTTGGTGCCATCTGTTACAAGCACCATGTTCCCTATAACCAGGCCTGGTATAACAGTAGATATCTCTTGGTAAAGCTCAAGTGGTTCCAGGTGGGAACCCACCATCATTGACCTCTAGACGTGTAATGATCGAAAGGAAATCTTCCACCCCTTTTCCGAGACTTATCTACCCTTAAGTGGCAGGAGAGTAGCATATATTCGCCTTGTCACTGAACGTTTCAATCGACTGCGATTTAATGACTTCTCGGCTTGTTGAGATGGCTGATCCTACACAGAGGCGGTGTTTGCTGGAGCAGGTGCAAAGACAAAACCAAGCACAATCTAGGGTTGTTTTTTGTTTGCTTTGTTGTTGTTGTCTTCCTGGCAAACATCCTGATGCTTGTTTCAGTTTTGTCTATTTACACAATCATGCTGAGCGGGTTGATGAGCAAAAGTTTAATACCGATAGGGACACGAAAGCCCGCACAACCAAACAGGCAAGGGGTGCTTTTTTAGAAGAGTTGCTGGACCCTAGGTAGTTGATTTGTCGTCCTCCGTTATATCTGTTTCCTATACGGTGACAAGAGACGCATTTGGCGATGGCACGACCTTCAAACAATGTGCACGATACTTGAAATCAGTTAGATAGTAACTGATCTTATTCAATGACCATCAGTCGTAAAGAGAGATTGATAGTTTTAGGACACACAGCTGCCATGCCAGCTGCACAGATTAAGACATTCTACGTTCTCTCTCTCTCTCTCTCTCTCTCTCTCTCTCTCTCTCTCTCTCTCGCTCTCTCGCTCTCTCGCTCTCACAACACACACGAAAACACAAACATTCGCATTTTTATCACTTCTTATGTTTATTTCACATTGCCTGTTGATCGAATGCTATACCAAAACTCAGAAACTGAATGCAGACAGAAAATTTTTAAAAAATCTGTATGGAAATCCTTGCGCTGCCTTTCACCTCAAGGACCTATCGAGACCTTTTGTGTGACCCTTAAAATTTTTATATTTCGCATACGCGCAATACTTCAAACATAGTGACCTGACCTAGGAAAAATATAATTGCATGTAACAATGTTTTAAGTGTATACATTACCATTATTTTTTTGTGTGTGACTATCTTGCATAACAAACAGAGCCCATTGATTTTGCACCGATGGGCCGATAGCAAGAGGTCTAGAACTAGTGTTCCGACAAATGACAAGACCTGTCACCCTGTGGAGTATTTGGAGATACTGTGCAGTCTCGACTGCTTGCTGTAGGTTGAACGCCTCCAGGGTGTCTGGGTGTCTCGTTCCTATCCTTCCTTCGGGTTCCTCTGAGATATAGGAATTATGCAGTAAAATTTACACGTCAAGTTGTGGAGCTCAGAACTTGTGGGAGCTTCCCCAAGAGAGCTCAAATAAACTGAAAGACACTGGGGCAATGAATAATGATGGTACATGGGTATCTCATAACAAACTTGAAAATCTATTACTCGACTGTCCATGTAGTGCATTTTTTTCTGTTTCACATTAACCTGATACGCACCCGCTCTCGATGCTACTCCCATGCCAACAACAACAATGGCTACTTCTGTTAAAACTCAGGCGATATAGCACTATATTCGTATTTTTGCTACTACTACTACTACTACTACTACTACTACTACTACTACTACTACACCTACTACTTCTGCTCCTACTACTCCTACTCCTACTACCCCTACTATTACCCCTACTACTACTTAGGATACCACTACTACCACTACCATATCATTACAACTACTGCTACGACTACTACTACTTCTTCTACTGCTGCTGCTGCTAATACTACAACTACTTTAACTACTACCACAACTACTACTTTTACTACTACTACTACTATTACTGCTACTACTACTACCACTACTACTACTTCTACTACTACTACTACTACTACTACTGCTACTACTACTACTACTGCTCCTTATGTTAATACTACCGTGCGCGTGTATATGTCTGCTAAGGAAGCGGTGGAAGGCTCGGTTATACCAATTTATTCATTAAAGTTAATCTTTTTAAACAGTAGTTTTATTTTTAGTCATAAGACAATGATGGACAAATTTCGCGCTGTGACCTCAGGCGACCAAAGTGTTGTCAACGTTAACTTCGAAGGTCTCACGTTCTCTTATAGTCGTAGTGTGGTGGTAGTCGCGTGTTGACTCAGCTGTGGGGTCCAAGCAAGTGATACTGTTGATGCGAACAGGTTTCTGTGCGGAGAGAGAGAGAAAGAGAGACACTCTCTGCCCGTCTGCTACCTCCTCTAGACTTTTCTGGAGATAGCGGAAGACAAGTCTTTTATGAGTTTAACGTCTCCTAAGCTCCCCGGCTCTGCTTTTTCGGAAACCTTACTAATCTTGGATGGACAGGTGGCGCTGTTGTGGCTGGGGATCG